>APFE030568644.1:16915-46221 GCA_000404065.3 Pinus taeda
TTTAAATATAACATTCCCATAAATCAATATTAATTGTTATTTAATTTTTGAATAAAAATTCAAATCAATTGTAAATCAATATTACTCGTTATTTAAATTTTGAATAAAAATTCCAATCAATTGACTTCCTGTGAATGCTCGGAGTGGGAGTGTTTTGTTTTTCCTACCTAAAACTGGTGTAGTCTTTAGTGCGACTTTTTGGAGGCTTTTCTCGTGGCTTTTTCCGGTCAAATTTCTCTAAAATCCGGCAGCAATTTATTGAAATCGCAAGTTTGATAGGTAATTTATGCACAATCAAAGATTCCTAGGGGATTTTCAGGGTGCTGAATCAAAATACTCAGTTAAAAAACCATTTTAAATAATACAAATCAAGATTTAACCTCAATTGTTTCCACCAGATTCTGTCACTGGAATCTCCAAAAAGTCGCACTAAAGGCAACTCCCCTAAAATTACAATGCAGGGTAGGTTGAATTGAATTTCATGCCTTACAACACAAAGACAATGATAGATGTGAGATGTTTTCGGACATGACATGATATGATTCTGGCCGCAAACTTTTTTTGACTATAGACCATTTAATGTCTATTTCTATAAATGAAGATGGAGAGGTGGGCCCAAATAGTGAGGTAATTAGGAAATAAGAGGTGGGCCTAAACGCTTGATCATGAACAAGTTCAAAATAAAAAGTTCAATACTTTATGAGATAATGTTGAGTGAAACAAGAGCAACTCCCATTGAACCAATTGTTATGGTGTGGCTCATAAGATATCTAAAAAGAATTAAGAAAATAAGAGTAGGTAGATGGCCTAATATTGTCTTCAATAAAGGCATGAGTGAAAGAAAGAAAACATGGATGAAACAAAACTACACATGGATGCAAAAATGGAATATCTACCTCAATGCCTGTCCCACAAATAGCAAGGAGCTAAAGGATTTTGTTATGGAGAAGTTTCGTAAAAAGGTATGGAGAAACATGTTGGGTAGAGATAAGAAATATTACATTGAGGAATTCAACCCTATATGTGATCTACAACAAAAAAAAATTGTAACACCCTACATCCAACTATAACATAAAACACATAGATATACGTAAAATAATTAAAACACAAAAATAATATAAATCCTAAACTATTGTTACCCTACTGCAATACAATAACGCTTGGCATTAACGTATCCAAACTTTGATGTAGCTCGGATCAACATTACTTAAATGCTACGATAATATGGTTATTAAATCTGACCCGATGGTATGTACATATTTGATTATTGCGAGTGATTCTTCGTATCTCACATCATGGCTTTCTGTTGACTTTCCCTAGCTCATTTGGGCGGCCCTCAGCTGGATGGCTATCAGCTGCCAGAACTCATCCTAATCGCTTGCCATTTGTGGCCTGGTGCACAACACGGAGTTGGCAATGGATTCGAGGCTATGTCAAGCTTTGAAGGTAAACCCTTTCAACCCGACGTTCATGTGGTTTCCTTGTTCATTTGTTGGGCATGGCTCTGGGGGTTGCGTTCTGGTTCCTTCTATGACTTTCCTCTGCAACACATCGAATTCTACCTGCTCAAAGGTTAACCGAGCATACCTACCTACGGACAAGCTTGTATTACAACTGTATGTTGCCGCTTGAATTAGGTAAGACCAAGTCAATAATTTAAACCCGAGTTTGAATTCTGTTCACGGTTTCTAAATTCAATCTTGCTTTCACTAGTTATATAACTCTATTATGGTGTCATGCTAATGAGGGTTTGATTCCCGCAGGTGCCACCTCCAACATGGTGTCTGGAGTCTCTATTGCCGAAACGCCCTCGCTTCACCTTCATGGTTTCAGGTAAGTAATGAGGCTTTTACATGTATTATTGATGCAGGTCCTGTTTACATAAATTTTGGTGGTTAGATGACTGTAAAAGGTATTAAACCCGAGATTATGGTGTAGAGTTCACCCAAATGGAGAGTGGGTGCGGCATCCAAACCTACTCACAGTCATGTGCCAACCAGCACAGGGCCTTCGGGTATGCGGGTTTTGTTTCCCTTGATTGTTGCTGGCTCCTTTTACCTCGAATGAGCGTTTTTCTGTTAACGAGGTTTCCCATTTTTGGTTTCTATTTAAATTATGAGCTGTGCTATACATGACCTCTGTCGTCTGAATGGTGACGACTGCTTGTTCTTAGGATTGCGTGGCACATAAATGTAATTTTATCCCTCGATTATGGTTTGTAATCATTTTAAGCGAACCATTGTTATTAACTATTTTGTAATGACCCTATTAATACGATGGAGAATTCTGATATGCTTTTATTCTGGTTCCTTTTATAGATGAGTTTTCTCTCTTAAATTAGTATTTTTTATTTGATGAATCATTAGTTTGTTGCGTCCTCAAAACATCATTCTAGGGTGTCCTCTTAGGTTTCCCTCAAAATAAATCTGAAGGACTGAGACTACTAAAACAATGTTATTCTTTTCACAAAGGAAACCTTGTTTCTCGGATCTCCTATCTTTGTATAAAGCACAGTGTTTTTAATTGCTTATCATATCGAAACAAAGTTATGGTAATGAATTTTCGCTTGCTATCATGTTTCCTCACCAGATGTCCATCTAACTAAATCACGAAAGAATAAATGTTGTAAATACTCATTCATTCTTGTATGGGTATTTTTTTAACGTATCTCGTTCCTAAGGTCTTGTTACGTTGTGTTATCTATAATGGTTACAATTGCAGTCACTTAAACAAGTTTGGTCAGGTTCTAGCCCATATTACTCTTATCTGAATGCAAATTCGTGTATTCTTTCTTTCATAAACACAAGTTGGAATATCCACCTCGATTCATATAGTTTCATTCTTTTTTTTTAGTGATGCTTGGCTAACTCTGGGCATTCTATTATATGTTCAAGTTTATCTTTTTTTTTATTAGAATCATTCTATGCTCAGGTTTGGTTGCACAGTCTTACCCAAATTGCTAAATTTGGCATACAAGTTAATGCATTCAAGTTTAAGATATAGGTCCTGTGCATTCGTTCTATCTGTACTATAACATGCACATTTCAACAGTTTGTTATCTACACATTTTAATTAACTTGCATCTAATTTAACTGACGTCTAAGTTAATTTACCCCTAATTTATAGTGCTATTTTTTTTCAATCTGATACGAGACTAAACAAAACAATATCGATCTAGCTCCAAAATATTTATATCCTAAACTTTTACACATTAATTAAGCAAGACATACTTATCCAGATTGTACTTATCTGCCATGGCAAGGCCAAACCATAATCAATGAACCTTTTTCCACCCTTCCTATGAGAACATGGAAATCACGTCCAGTGTTCTCCCCCCAAGCTCCTCTTTTACCCAATAAATCAGTTATTCGCATGTAGAAATTTCTACTGCTTGGCCTCAAGACTCCAGGTCTAGCCAGCAATCACTCTTATTTCCTCCAGGGAAGTTTTTCCAAAACTCATTCCCACTAAATCCTCCTTCATCTCAAAGAAATTTTCCAGAAACTAAGCCCCTCCCTCCCCTTCTCTCTTCTTTTTTGTAAGAGAAAAGTAGAGGGAAGGTAACTATTTCTTTAACTAATAACTGATAATTGTTGGGTGAAAGAGAGTTAAGAAGGTTCATCAGTATTTTTTTTTTTTAGAGTTCCCATAGAATACCACATCTGCCATAATTATTTATTTATTTATATTGAATCTATTTAATGTCCATTTCCAAAAAGTAAAAACAAGATTTTGTTTCCTTACTATAAAGTAAAAACATACAAGTAAAAGTATCTTGAAGTTCTGGGGTGTCACATCTTCCCGCTCTTAGCGGAACATCATCCTCGGTGTTCATCATTCTAGCTATTTCCTGAATAATTCCAGATATGCCTCCTGCATAAAAATGTTATCTTCCCAAGTGCCTTCCTCCAGGTTGAAGTGCTTCCACTGCACTTTAACCTGGATGATAGCTCATTTCCGCAATGTTACTTCTCTCCAATCGAGTATTTGTCAGGGTTCGACTAGAAATTCTCCTTTCGATTTGACCTGCCACAAATATCATTGCTATATAATTAATGTTTACATAATCACCACATTATAAAATAAGTAATTTCTGAGTTATGCATACCTATATATATATATATATATATATATACACACACACACACACACACACGCATCTGTATGCTCATGTATGTACATTCATGTATTTATATATAGTATCTTTTACTTGAAGCTCTTGCCAATTTATGATATGTCTGGGGTCATATACATACTTCTTTAAAAGGGAAACATGGAACACATTATGGACCCGAATGTGGTTGGGCAAGGCTAGATGGTAAGCCACTGGCCCGATTCTGTCCAAAATTTGGAATGGGCCACAGAACCGGGGGGGGAACTTAACGCACTTCCCCCACTTCAACGTACTCTCCTTTGGTTTAATCCGCACATACACATGATCTCCCACCCGAAATTCTCGGTAAGTTATCTTTTTGTCAGCATACATTTTCTGCCAGAATTGGGTAACCTCCAAATTTTGCCGAACCCACTTCAGAGTTTTATCCATTTCCTCCAGCATATCTAGTCCTAATATCAATTTATCCTCTGGGCTATTCTAGTTTGCAGGTCTGGTGCATTTCCTTCCATAAAGTACCTCAAAGGGACTCATTTTAAGTGACTCATGGTAACTGTTATTGTATGTGAATTCTACCAGATGTAGATACTCTTCCCATTTCCCAGCTTGCTGCATCACATACATGCGCAACATATCCTCTACCACGTGATTCGCACGCTCTGTTTGTCTATCAGTCTGGGGGTGATATGCAGTGCTGAAGTGGACTTGTGTACCTAACCCAGTGAAAAATGCTTTCCAAAAGGAAGAAGTGAACTTAATGTCCCTATCAAATATTATGGCTTTCGGCATACCATGTAGCCTGAAAATTTCCCTCATGAATATATCAACTATCTGGTCTATTTGATATGTGGATTTGACAGGTATGAAATGAGTTGTCTTGCTCAAATTATCTAGTATTACCATAATTGAGTCATTCTTCCTCTTAGACCACGACAACTTCGTTATAAAATCTAAAGTTATAGTATCTCATTTCCATTCTAGAATAGGCAGTGACTGCAATAATTCAACAGGGTGCTAGTGTTCCTTCTTGACTTGCTGACACTCTAGACATTTATCTAGGTACTCGGTAATATCTTTCCTCATTCCAAGCTAGTAATAGGCTTTCCTGATATCTGTTAAAAGTTTTTGATAGCGCGGGTGAGCATCATAGGGGCTTCTATGAAATTCATCTAACATACTTTGTTTCAGAGATAATTGGTTAGGTACATAAATACGATTTCTAAATAACAATAAATTTTCAGAGTTAATACTATACTCGCCTTGCTTCGCCAAACCCTACGCAGATTTTACTTGCTGTAATAGATAATTGTATTTAGGATCCTTCTGGGTTGCCTCCTTTAATTGATCCACAAAATTAAGTTCAATTTGACTAAAAGAGATTTCGTAGAGGTGGTGCAACTTTCTACTTAATGCATCTACCACGCTATTCTCTCTTCCCTTTAAGTGTTTGATTTCAAAGTCAAATTCACTTAAAAATGCATCCCATCAAGCTTGGCATGTATTTAAGGTAGGCTGATTAAAAAAAATTGGTTAACCTGTTGTGGTCTATTTTAAGTAAAAATCTTTTCCCCAATAAATAGTGCCACCATACTTTTAAGACGTGCACTACTGCAGTTAGCTCCAAATCATAAGCATAATATTTCTGTTCATGCTCCCTGAGTTTATGGGATTCATAAGCGATGACCATGTCATTCTGAATTAAAATGCCACCCACACCCTCTTTGCATACATCTAAACAAACTATAAATCCTCTTCAGGATCTGCAATTTTTAACACCAGAGTTGTTCTGAGTAATTGTTTCAACCTATCAAAACTTTCTAACAGTCTTTTGACCATTTGAAGGTTGTCCCTTTCTTTTGTAGGGAAGTAATTGGATAAGAAACCTTGGAGAATCCGCTTATGAATCTTCTATAATAACCATCAAGTCCCATGAAAGAGCATACATCTATCACATTGGCTAGAATAGGCCAATTCATAATGGTTTTTATTTTCTCTAGATTGACCACTATAACCTCAGAAGATATGATGTGTCCTAGGTACTGAATCTGATCTTTATAGAAATCACACTTGCTGAATTTAGCATAAAGCTGATTTTTCCTTAAGGTTTGCAGTACTATGCGAAGGTGCTCTTTATGCTCATCGATGCTTCAAGGGTATATGAGAATGTCGTCAATGAATATAAGGACGAATTTATCCAAACAAGAAAGGAAAACCCCATTCATCATGCTCATGAAGGTTGTTGGGGCATTAGTAAGACCAGATGGCAAGACTACAAACTCACAGTGGCCATAGGAAGTTCTAAAAGAAGTCTTGAAGATATATTCATCTTTAATCCAAATTTGGTGATATCCAAATCTTAAATCAATATTTGAAAACACCATTTCTCTCTTAACTTGATCAAAGAGGTCATTGATTTGGGGTAAGGGGTACTTATTTTTCATGATCAACTTGTTCAATTGTCTGAAATCTATACACAACCGCAGGGTACCATCCTTCTTCCTTACCAACAGAAACGAAGCTCCCCAAGGAGATACACTCGGTCGGATATATCCTTTATCTAGCAGCTCTTGCAGTTGGATTTTTAATTTAGTTAGCTCATGAATACTCATTATGTAGGGTGCGTTTGATAGTGGCGCTGCTCCAGGGACCAGTTCTATGGTAAAGGCGAGACTTCTCTTGGGTGGTAGTCTGGGAATATCTTTTGGAAATACATCCTTCAACTCTTGTATTATAGGAATTTCCTCTAGCGCTGACACTTTATCTTTGGAGTCTATAAATCCTACTTGAACTGCATAGATCTGACAGTGCTTATGCATACACCTAGCCAGTTGATGGGCTGTAACAGATCGCAACTTCACTTCTCTCTTAACCCCCTGAATCTCTATCCTAGCACCATTGTTAGACAGAAAATTAATGGTATTATCTTTACAGTTCACTAAGGCCCACTACCGCTCTAGCCAGTCCATGCCTATCAAGACATCGTAAGAGCCTAACGCTAATATATTTAAATCTGTGCTAATTTTCTATTCTGCTAATTTTATTTCACAACCCTCTACTTTTGCATAGACTTTTCTCTTTGCACTGGTAGTTAATTGAACCAACCAAGGGTTCTTAAATTTTGAACTTTTTAGATGACATTCATCTACTATTTTGGGACTAACATAGCTCAAACTAGCACCGAGATCTATTAAAATGGAAATAGGATGATCGAATATTTTACCTTCAAGTTCCACCATTGAAGGTTGATAATCCGTCTAGTGATCCTCTAGTGCTACATTGATTCGAGGTACGTTTCGTGCTACATCACCCACAGTAAAAGGTTCATGAATATTTGCAACAGGTTCCGCTCTCCCGCTATGAGGACAGTTCTTGTAGTAATGGGGTTCCCTGCAACCCAGCATTGCAATGACAGTTAGGGAACCTAACTGGTTTCCAATTTACTTGATGCCTCACTTTGTCTTACATCGCTTGGGGGTCTGTACTTTTGTTGATTTCGATTAACAGGTCCATTTGGTGCTTTACGTCCTGAGAATCTGGTTCCTAGGTTCCTCATATTCTTGTTCTTTGTAAAGTTTTTTTGTCCCTTCTTACTTGGCCAACTCTTCTGCACTTCAGCTTTCTGCCTCATTTGCTGGTAGCAGATCCGATCTTTTCAGACAACTTCATCCATTGTTTTTGGATTGTCAAATTCTAGTCTTTCCTTCATGAAAGTAGGCAAGCTTCTGACAAAACGTTGGACTTTAGCCTTTTCTTCTTGGATATAAGGGACATATCTTAGTAGTGACTTGAATGTTGTTATAAATTCATCCATTGTTTGATGCCCTAGTTTTAAATCATGAAACCCTTTTGCTTTGTCGTCATAAAATCACTCTGTCAGATATCTATCCTTAAAATGATTTTCGAATTTCTCTCAGGTAACCTCTTGCTCATTGATCTCTTTGGTTGTTTTAATCTCCTCCCACCATAGGGTGGCCTTGACTTGCAACTGATAAATTTCTAGCCTTGCTCTCAAATTTTCATCATATTCATATATTTGAAAATATTCGTTCATGTTAATAAGCCATGCCTCTGCTGCTTCCTCCATTTCATCGTTATAGTTTGGTGGCTTGATCTTTTTAAATTCTCCTTGTAGTTTTGTTTTCTGTCTTTTTAATTCCTTTTTGCTGGAACCATTATCTGATTCCTCGTCATTACTATTTTGTCCCCCTTCTGATTCCTGATGTTGTTCTTGTTGTCTGTGTGTTTATGTTCCACTTTCTTCTCCTTGACTAGGGTTTGGATTCTCTGGTTCTGTCTATCTGATAAACTTTTCATAATTTTCTCTTGTTCCAAACAGAGTCTCTCATTGTCCTCTCACAGGTTCTGCATTTCTATTCTTAACTATTGGGTTGTTTCGAGTAAGGCAGCATTGGTGCCAACATTTGTTTCCCCCAGTTGAACACATACTTCTGGGTTACGTCCGGTGCTCTTATGTGCATTAGAATCATTTTGTTATTTTCCAAAATCATTCAACCCGTCCTTAGTGTAGTAACCTGAGGCTCTGATACCAATTGTAACACCCTACATCTAACTATAACATAAAACACATAGATATACATAAAATAATTAAAATACAAAAATTAATAAAAATCCTAAACTATTGTTACCCTATTGCAATACAATAATGCTTGGCATTAACGTATCAAAAATTTGATGTAGCTCGGATCATCATTACTTAACTGTTGCGATCATATGGTTATTAAATTTGACCCGATGATATGTACATATTTTATTATTACGAGCTATTCTCCGTATCTCACATCATGACTTTGTGTTGACTTTCCCTGGCTCATTCAAGTGGCCCTTGGTTGGATGGCTGTCAGCTGCGAGAACTCATCCTAATTGCTTGCCATCTATGGCCCAGTGCACAACGCGAGATTGGTGATGGATTTGAGGCTATTTCAAGCTTCGAAGGTAAACCCTTTCGACCCGATGTTCCTGTAGTTTCCTTGTTCATTTGTTGGGCATGGCTCTAGGGGTTATGTTCTAGTTCCTTCTATGACTTTCTTTTGAAACTCATCGAATTCTACCTGTTGTGCATGGAATAAGGTTCATCGGACATACCTACCTATGGACAAGCTTGTATTACAACTGTATGCTTCTGCTCGAATTAGGTAAGACCAATTTAACAATTTAAATCTGAGTTTGAATTCTGTTCACGGTTTCTAAATTTAGTATTGCTTTCACTGGTTATTTAACTCTATTATGGTGTCATCTTAATGAGGTTTCAATTCTTGCAGGTGTCGCCTCCAACATGGTGTCTACAGTCTCTATTGTCGAAACGCCCTTGCTTCACCTTCGCGGTTTTAGGTAAGTAATGAGGGTTTTACATGTATTATTGGTGCAAGTCCTGTTTACATAACTTTTAGTGGTTAGATGACTGTAAAAGGTATTAACCCTGAGATTCTGGTCTAGGGTTCGCCCAAATGGAGAATGGGCGCGACATCTAGACCTACTCACAGTCATATGCCAACTAGCGCGGGGCCTCTGGGTATGTGGGTTTTGTTTTCCTTGATTGTTTCTGGCTCCTCTTACCTCGAATGAGGGTTTTGCTCTGAACAGGGTTTCCCATTTTTGGTTTCTATTTAAATTATGAGTTGTGCTATACACGACCTGTTGTCTGAATAGTGACAACTCCCTCTTCTTGGGATTGCATGGCACATAAATGTAATTTTATCCCTGGATTCTGGTTTGTAATCATTTTAAGTGAACCATTGTTATTAACTATTTTGTAATGACCCTATTAATACGATGAAGAATTTTGATATTCTTTTATTCCGATTCCTTTTATAGATGAGTTTGCTCCTTAGTATTATTGAACTGATGAATCATTAGTTTGTTGCATCCTTAGAGGCGTCCTCTTAGGTTTCCCTCAGAACAAATCTGAAGGACCAAGACTGCTAAAACAATGTTATTCTTTTTACAAAGGAAACCTTGTTTCCCGAATCTCGTATCTCTATATATAGCACCGTGTTTTTAATTGTTTATCATATCGGAACAAAGTTATGGTAATGAATTTTCGCTTACTATCATGTTTCCTCACAGAGGTCCATCTAACTAACTAAATCACGAAAGAATAAATGTTGTAAATACTCATTCATCTCTTGTATGGGTATTTGTTTAATGTATCTCGTTTCTAAGGTTCTATTATGCTGGGTTATCTGTAATGATTACAGTTGCAGTAACTTAGACAAGTTTGGTCAGTTTCTGGCCCGTATTACTCGTATTTGAATGTAATTTCATGTATTATTTCTTTCATAAACACAAGTTGGAATATCCACCTCGATTCATATAGTTATGTTCCTTTTTTAGTGATGCTTATAGTTCCGTTCCTTTTCTAGTGATGCTTGACTAACTCTGGACATTCTGTTATATGTTCAAGTTTTTTTTTTTTTTTTTTTTTTTTTTTTTTTTTTTTTTTTTTTTTTTTTTTTTTTTTTTTTTTTTTTTTTTTTTTTTTTTTTTTTTTTTTTTTTTTTTTTTTTTTTTTTTTTTTTTTTTTTTTTTTCTGAGAATCATTCTATGCTCGAGTTTGGTTGCATGGTCTTTCCCAGATTGCTAAATTTGGCATACAAGTTACTTTTACACATTAATTAAGCAAGACATACTTATCCAGATTGTACTTATCTGCTATAGGGAGGCCAAACCATAATCAATGAACCTTTTTCCACCCTTCCTATGAGAACCTGGAAATCACGTCTAGTGTTCTCCCCCCAAGCTCCTCTTTTACCCAATAAATTAGTTATTCGCATTTATTAATTAAGCAAGACATACTTATCAAGATTGTACTTATCTGCTATAGGGAGGCCAAACCATAATCAATGAGCCTTTTTCCACCCTTCCTATGAGAACTTGGAAATCACGTCTAGTGTTCTCCCCCCAAGCTCCTCTTTTACCCAATAAATTAGTTATTCGCATCTAGCAATTTCTACTGCTTGGCCTGAAGACTCCAAGACTCCAAGTCCAACCAGCAATCACTCTTACTTCCTCCAGAGAAGTTTTTTTCAAAACTCATTCCCACTGAATCCTCCTTCAGCTCAAGGAATTTTTCCAGAAACCAACCCCGCTTCCTCCCCTTCTCTCTTCTTTTTTGTAAGAGAAGAGTAGAGGGAAGGTAACTATTCCTTTAACTAATAACTGATAACTGATAATTGATAATTGTTGGGTAAAAGAGAGTTACTAAGGTTCATTAGTAATTCTTTGGTTTTTAGAATTCCCATAGAATATCACATCTCCCATAATTATTTATTTATTTATGTTGAATCTATTTAATGTCCATTTCTCAAAAGTAAAAACAAGAGTTGGTTTCCTTACTGTAAAGTAAAAACATACAAGTAAAAGTAACTTAAAGAGTTAATTGGAGCTAGCATTTCGTGGAGGGAAAAGGTTCTTATTGCTCAATTAAGGACCAACTCACATCAATTTCTTTGTGAAACAGAAAGGTGGAAAAGGCTTAAAGAAGCTTGGGAAGAATGGGTGTGTACATATTGTAAGTGTGGTGGAATCAGAAAAACATTTCATTTTAGAATGTGATGGATTCAAAAGCATTAGAAAAAGTTATGTGAACATGTTAACATCAATTTCTTAACATTGTCTTTTTAGCTAGGAGATTATTGGAAGGTTAAGCCAATTCATCATCAATTTAAATAAAAAAACTGAATTGCAAAAAAAACAAAAAACTAATAATCTCATCAACTATTTTTAATTTTATAATATTAAAATATCATTTCATTTCATATCACTCTCATATCTTCGCAACCCTTTTTTTTCTTGAATGGTACTTTGCACAAAATACAACGGGCAACAAGATCCGTTGGATTTGCTGCAATTATCAACCTTTCATTTAATACAACAACAACAATCAGTTTTGGACGGCTGAACCTCCCTCGAAGTCCACGGTATTTTCTGCACCTAAGTTGGTAGAGGAATTGGATGACGACTCTTCCTCCATTCCACCATAATGCCCAACTCAAACCTGGTTCCCACAAAATTCAATGGCGCAACGTGATGAAAACACACAACATACTGAAATAATCTGATTTGCCAGAGGTTGAATACAGTGGTCATCAGAAATGGCGAACAACTTAAGATTGTGGTGACATTACAACCATGGTATACGGAATTGGGCCCAACATCTCAGAATGAAAGAGACACTTAGATTCACAGCCATAGTATAGTTGAAGAAGAAGATGAACATCGTAATGTTGTTCGACGATAGGCATCAACAACACACACCATGAAAATTTACAAGTTTCTTTTGTTACTCCCATGCATTCAAAATATATGATTATCTTTTGTGCTTCTGCTATGAAACTTTGTAAATATTTATTAACAATCTTTCTATATTTTTTTTTTATTTTTATTTTTTTACAAAATCGATTGCTTGTTATATTCAAAAAAGATGGAGGAGTCTAAGCTCCGATTTTACAATAGATGGAGTTACGGATGTAACTAGTTTCTGGATTTCATTGTGGCAGAACACATGAGTTCCTTTGCTGCTTGCTTGTAAGGTTCTAAAGCAAGTGTAGATTCTTATAAATTGGGACAGAAGAAGACTGGTTTTGCTGTACATTTAGAAATGAAGATAGGTCTGATTAGGTAGTCAGCTGAGGTCTCTGGTTGGCTGTAAAATCACAAGTTCTGCTGGGAAATACATTTAGATAGGAGTATCTGCAAAAAAAAAAAAAAAAGTTTGATCAAACTCCTTGATAATAGAAGCACAATCATATGGATAGAAGGCTCCTTGACAATTTGGCGCTGTCATGAGGATCAAGGGATGAATTGGAGCAGGCTCGCTTGATTGCATAAGAGACTTCCTTTTTCTCGTGAGCAGGCGTGGCTAGCTCTCTTGTCTGCTTCCTGGTTGCTGGATCGAAGGACATGAAAAAATTGGCACTTCAAGTTCTGAGACAGCATAGTTTTACAGCGACTTACGATTTGATGGAGGAAGAGGTTGGATGCGTGTTTGTTTCTGTTCATTAAGCTGACTATTATAGCTGAGTCGCCGAAGACAAGGGCTTTATTGATCCCTTGTTTCTGAAGCTGCAAGAGGCCTTGAAACAATCCCAGAGCTTCAGCTCGATTGTTACTCAATCTCCCCAAACCCAATTCGAAAGAGGACACCATTACACCTGAAGGATCCAGAATGATGCCCCCTGCGCCCGCAGCACCGGGATTGGACTTGGAAGCTCCGTAAAAAAATAATGAATGAGTATTCTTTGCCTGAAGCCATTTACCGAACTCATCTTTTGTAAGGCGGATTTTCCATTCTAGATTGTCTGATTTGCCAATGGATTTACGGATCTTTGTTGTTGGGATGATGCTGGACCTGTCTATCAAATTCAAAATGAAGTTTCTCTCCTCTTTCCATAACCTGTCGGGATCGATTCTCTGAGTTAGCTTGACTGCTATTGTTTCCGATGCTAGACTGGTGGCTTTAAGAATTACGTGTCTGGTTTTGGTGGCTTTGTCTCTGAAGATCAAACTGTTTCGGGCGATCCAGATGCGCCACAAAAGAGAAAACGGGATGGCGTTCCACACTCTTCTGGCTGGGTTTTGGTTTTCTGAGTGCCAGAGATAGCTTCTTCTCCATTTGTTTAAGATTTCGACAATAGAATGATGAGGGTTCCAAATGGAGGGGGCAGAAGGAGCTATGTTGTTCCAGTAATGGGCAGCAAAGGGACAAGATATAAACAGATGCTGAAGGGATTCCTCCGCCGTTTGACAGTTGGGGCACCTGGAGGGCCCGAAGAAGCCTCTCTTACTGAGGTTATCTGCAGTTAAAATTTTCTCATGGAGAAGAGTCCACATAAAGAATTTGATCTTTGGGATTGCTTCAGCTCTTTTTAGAATCTTCCTCTGAGCCCAGACTGCGGTGGGAAATTCCTTGCTGCTCAGGTAGCTGTAACCTGCTTTGATGGAGTAATTTGTTCCTGAAGGGTCCCAGCGAAACTCGTCCTGTGCGCCTTTGATGGTGGGAGCTATATTGTGAAGGCTACTGCAGAGAGAGCCAAAGCTATCGTTGAGATGATGAGGTATGGGTGGGAATTCCCATTGAATCCAGGCATTAGTTGAATCATTCCATTGGGAGATTTGACTCAATTTGGATATGCCTTTGCTGTGAAGGTAACGCAGAATAGGGTCGATATCTGGGAGGTTGTTTATAGGAGGATTCCCCATGATTTTGTCCGAACCTATATTCACCGTTTCACCTCCTTTTGGCACTTTAGAGACATTTTGCGCCATGAATACTATGGCTTTTTTGCAGAATTTCCATATCTTTGTACATTGTCTATTAGGGATTTCAGCATTGAGGATTTGCGATCTTGTTTGGCTGAGATATTTTGATTCTAGGACGTTTTTCCACCATGCTGGTTGATTTTCCATAAGTCTCCAGATCAGCTTCCCACCGAATGCTAAATTCATAATAGATGGGGACCTGATGCCCATACCACCATTCTCAGGACTTTGTATAACCTGTTTCCAGTTTACTAAATTGAACTTTTTCTTTTCATTCTTGCCTCCTTGCCAGAGAAAGTATCGGAGGATGCTATCCATTTTTTGATGGAAAGAAGCTGGCGCATGGGCAAGAGAGAACTGGTATAAAGGGAGGGAGGAGAGCCCTGATTTTAGGAGAACCTGTTGCCTAGCTGGATTGAGCCACAAAGTTCCCCATCTCTGAAGTTTCCTTTTCATTTTATCCAGCATTAAGTCCCAGACTCCAGTCTTTGCTTTCCCTGAGGTTACCGGCATTCCCAGATAACTGAAGCTGTCCCAATCTAACTTGCAAGGGACACCAAAGGTATTAGCAATATTATGTATCATTTGGGCAGAGACATTCCAACCATAAATGCAGCTCTTAAGGTAGTTTATTTTACCTCCTGAATATCTCATGAACTTGTCAAGCAGGGACTTAAATCTTCTTGCAATAATGGTGGTCGACCCCCTAGCAATAGGGTATCGTCTGCAAATTGAGAATGGTTTATATTTTTGATGCCATCTTCAAACTTGATGCCTATAATGAGGCCTGATTGCCTCTTTTGATCGAGAGCACTGCTAAAAGATTTTGCCATAAGGATGAAGAGATAAGGGGATAAGGGGCAACCTTGCCTTAATCCTCTTGAGGATTGGAAGGAAGGACCAGGTCTTCCATTAATGAGGGGGGCGATCCAAGGCCCGGAAATGCAGCATCTGATGACATTAATAAGGAGTGATGAGAAACCCATCCTTTGGATAACTGCAAATAAAAAAGAATGCCTTACCCTATCAAAGGCATTGGCTAGATCTAGTTTTAGAATGAAGCCTTTCTCATTCCTTGCTTGACTTGAGTGTATGGCCTCTTGGACTAAAAGACTAGAGTCTGAAATTTGTCTGTTTGCTATAAAGCCTCCTTCGTTGTCTGAGATCAGCATCGGTAGAAGAGGTTTAAGCCGAGAGGCTATGATTTTAGTGAAGATTTATATGATGAGTTGCATAAGGATATGGGCCTGAAGCGAGAAAAGTTGGATGGCCGGTTCTCCTTCGGAATAAGAGCCAAATTGGTAGCATTTGTGTATCCACCTATTTTACCTTTTTTTTGAATCCACTTGATGTATTTTATGAGATCTTTCTTTATCAACTCCCAGTAATCCCTATAAAAGCTGATAGGGAACCCATTCGGACCAGGAGACTTGTTGGGATGAAGGGTCCAGATTGCTTCAACGATTTCTTCCTCTTTTATTTCAGCTGTCAACTTTTTGTTTAGATCATCTGTGATTTTAGGATGCAAATGCTGCAGAAGGTCATCATAAGTTTCTTCCTCTGGAACCTCAGTTAACAGGTCCTTGAAATGCTCTGTAGCAGCTTCTTTAATATCTGCTTGTTCCACATGGTGTGTCCCTGCGCTGTCCAAGATAGCAGTGACGGTGTTTCTGGCTTGTCTAGCGATGGCTTGCTTATGGAAGAAAGAAGTGTTCTTGTCCCCGCTTTCCAACCATACTTGTCTTGATTTGGTGCGCCATTTTTCCTCCTCCTGCCTTTTAATTTTGCTCAGTTTATTGTACAGCTCTTCTTCTTGAAGTTTTTTACTGTGGCAGTAATCATTTTGCTCGATTGTGCACTGGAGTTCAGCGATTAGTAATTTTAGCTCACGCTTTTCCTGTTATGGCTCTTTTTAATAAGATTTGGCCAATTGCCTTAGCGCTCTTTGCACATTCTTCAGTTTGCTTTCCCAAATGTAGCTTGGGGAGCCCTCAATATGCTACCTCCAGGTAAGCTGAATGATATTTCGAACAGCTTGTTGTTCGCTCCAAATCTGATTAAACTTAAAGGGCAGTGGACCAAGGGCGCAGTGGGTGTTCAAATCGAGGGTAATTGGATAGTGGTCTGAGGCAGCGAAAGGCAAAATGGCGGAATTGACAGATGAGAAAGTTAACAAAAGAGAAATATTCACCAAGAATCTATCCAACCTCTCCATGATATTGTGACTACCCAGTCTTCGATTGTTCCATGTGAACTTGCGGTTTTTTGGAGTTATGTCTATCAGGTCACCAATGTGCATTACATTTTCCATTTGGTTCCTGAATGGGTCTGGCAGAAATTTCCCCCCTCGCTTTTCATTTGCATGAAGGATTAAATTGAAGTCACCGCCTACGATGGTATTATTGCTGTCTCCTTCTAGGATTTGATTGCTAAGAGTTTCCCAGCAATTTCCTTTATCCCTATAATGATTGGGGACATAAACGTTGAAGATGACAATCTGCTGATGGCTGTTATTATTTTTTAGGACTGTTTTTATCAAGTGCTGATCGACTATCTCAGATTCACATTGCCAGTCATTCTAGTTCTAGATTGTAGTGATTCCTCCCGAAGCTCCTCTCGCTTCACATATGCTTCCTCTGTAATTTTTGTACTTTCCAATGATTTTGCTGATTTTTGTTTCTCTTTGTTTCGTTTCCTGAAGTAATGTAATGGATGGTTTCTCCTGCACTATAAGGTCTATTAGAGCATTGATTTTAGCGGGGTGCCCAAGTCCCCTGCTGTTCCATGAGAGTATTTTGATCATTTCAAACCTACGTTTCGAGAAGGTGCTCTGCCTCCCTTGTCTTTGCTAGCTACTTCTTGATCTTTTGTGGCCTGAATGAAGGATTCTATTGGATGCTGCAGACCAAGAGCGATGTCCTTCTGTGCGTTTTCATCCCTGTGTTGCTTTGTAGACTTTCTTCCCGGCTTCTTTTGTCCATCGAAGGAGGAACCCTGGTCCTTGGAATTGCTACGGGTAACTCTAGGAGGGAGAGGATCAGATAAGAGAGGGGGGTGGGCACTCATATGAGGGGAGGAGGACTGTTATGGAGGGGAGGAGGGTTGGGCAGAGGGATTCGAGGGGAAAGGGATCGAGGGGGATGGGTCATCTTCAAGAAGGGATAGTATATGGAAAGGGTTGGTGGATGGTGGGGAATGAAGGGGATTTTCAGGGTCGGGAGAGTGAGATAGATGAGGAGGGGGAGGCGGAGGAGACGGGATATGGGCAGAAGTTTTAAGAGAAGAGGGATCAGGATCATTGGGCAAAGAGAGGCTAGGGGCAGATTTTTTTTTTTTACCACTTCCCATTGCTGATCTTGAGTATTGTTATCCACATTAATAATCTTAGTGCAACGATTGGCAAAATGACCGTACTCATGACATACCTTACATTTGAAGGGGATCTGTTCATAGTCGAGCTGTTGGATGTGTGACCATCATCGACTTTGATCTTGATAGCTTCTGGAAGTCCTTTGCCCAGATCGACCTCGACGCAGATGCGAGCGCAGGCTTGCATGTTGTCTCTTGGTTCGCTTCTGTCAATATATTTGCCGACTGCGTTTCCAATGGCTCTTACAAAGTCATCTCCCCAGCAGTGTAATGGGAGATGAGGGAGACGAACCCAAACAGGAACTGCATTAGGAATGTCAAGCTCTGGATCGAAGTCTGGTGTCCACTTGTTTAGGTACAGACCTCTGGAGTCCATAAAATAAGGTCCGTTGCAAAAAATCAGATCCTTGTCATTCTTTGTCTCGAAATGAAAGGTAAAGTAGCCTTTCCCGCAGAATCTGATGGCAATTTTTCCTTGAGTTTCGTTCGACCAGTTTCTTTCCACCCACCTCTAGACAGTTTTAGGTGAGGGCCAAAGGCCAGTGAATTGTCCGATCAAACCTTTTTCAGCCAGAGCTAAAGCAGCCAATCTGGGCACAGTGGGAGGAAGGGTAACCTCCTGAAGTCCTTCTAATTTTTTGACAAATTTGGAGAGAGCTGGGCGATCTCGTTGAGGCGGCAGAGAGTTGACAAGGGCAGAGAAGGCCTGTTGCTGGGCAGACTCCTCCGGCGGAGTCTCCGGAGAAGCCATCAAGTGGGCGCTGACTAGAAGGCCGAAGGCGGTAGGCAGCGCGCGTTAGGTTTCCATCCGACTCTCAGAGCGCGAAAAAAAAAAATGAGACTTGTTGATTGTTCTTTCTATATTTTATAAATACTTAATTTGATTTTTTAATTGTACTTTTCCTTAAATTTTAATATTTTTAATAAAATGTAAATCATTGAATTTTTAAAACATAATGTGCTTTAGAAACATTATGTACACGAAATTAGCCTTTGTAATTAATATATTATTATGTTTTTTTAATAATAATTTAATTGGTATTAAACATTTTATTATAATTAATATTGAAAAAAAGATTTTGGAATTTTTATTCAACCTTAATATTAATAAATTAATTAACATAGATATTTAAATAATAATATCAACCATGAACGAGGAGAGTCCATTGACTTATCCCAAAAACTTGTTTATTAACCTAATGATGATAATAATAATAGTAAAAATATTATTGGAAAAAATAGTATTATGATTATGGTTTGAATAACAATGATGGTATTACAATTATAAGACTAAATGTATTAATACATGTAAATCACATTGAAGAACATTGTTGATGTGGGAAAATGAATTAAACATATTATATTATTTAGTTAAATATAAAATAGTCATAGAATCTATATTATTATTATATAAATGTAGTTTTATTATTTTTAATTTATTTTTAATGGTAGTCTAAATTATAAATAAAATAATCTTTTTCACCAGAATGCATAAATACAATTTCAAGCAAGAATGTAATTTTTTGTTACTTAAAATATATTTTTGAATACATAAATAAATTGAGTGTCTTGGAAAACTCTTAGGCCACTAGAATTTTACAACTTACACTCGAGTTTTTAAAAATCTTTACAAAATATTTGTTAAACTTAACCAAAAAAAGTGTCATGAAAAAAGTCATTTCATCTTTAAGTCCATTTTTAATTACTCATTACAAAAATCAAATATTTTACAATAAAACTAAATTCAATAATAAATAGTAAAAATAAAATAAATAAAATAATGAAATATAAGTTAAGAACCAAATATTTTTAATAAAAGTAAAGAGACTACCAAATAAGAATAAAATTTCTCATTCATATATTATAAGCAAATAAATATAAGTTAACAACCAAATTTTTTAATAACAAGTAAAGAAGAGTAAATAAGAATTAAAAATTTCATATATATTATATATATAAACAAATGCAATTAAAATAATGAAATATAAGTTAAGAACCAAATTATTTTAATAAAAAGTAAAGAGAAAGAGTAAATAAGAATTAAAAATTTCGTATATATATATATATTATTATATATATATATATATAACAAATGCAATTAAGTTGGTTTTTAGCCTGTTTTATATTTAGCTCACATTACCACTATATTTTTAGGTGTTTATAAAGTTTAAGCCACTTTCATACTCAAGTGATATTGGATAAATTTTGATTTTTTGACAAATATAAATAATGTATAAAAAAAAATTTGAAAGAGATCACATTGAAAATTTTAATCGCCACATTAAAACCAACGAAATCAAAGAAATTTAAGCCTCAAACTTCCTAATACATCATACTTCATTTTCATAACCATTATTAATTAAACTACCCAAAAACTAACTTAAAAAATTATATTAACGTTAAGTAATATTTCGATTTACTCTACTTATTATATAAAATTTTACTAAAAATACCTATATTTGCGATAAATTTGTCTGAATAGTCTACATCAAACTACCAAAATATTTGCGATAAATTTGTCTGAATAGTCTACATCAAACTACCAACTACATTATTTTTATTTATAATCAAGAATCGAGGGAGACCACTTTCAAACCGTCTTTTTAAGGGCGAACCATTACAATCAAGTCACATCAACTCAAAGTAGCTCAGTCGACTGGATGTTCCATAGCAAAGATTTGATATCCTGCCCCGCAACGAAAATAATTACACTAAGTACTTATTTTGTGATAAGTTTTCCATTAAAAAAATTAGGAATTCTTTTTATAAAGAATAAATAATAGCAAAGATTTGATACCCTGCCCCGCAACGAAAATGATTACACTAAATACTTATTTTGTAATAAGATTTCCATAAAAAAAATAGGAATTCTTTTTTAAAGAATAAATAATAGCAAAGATTTGATACCCTGCCCCGCAACGAAAATGATTACACCAAGTACTTATTTTGTAATAAGTTTTCCATTCAAAAAATTAGGAATTCTTTTTATAAAGAATAAATAACAGGTTGGCCTCTGCATCAGCGATAAATTTGACACGTAAATTTTTAATGATGTTTTTTCTTTCAAATAGCCTTTATATGACGAATTACGATTTATAGAGATTTATACTCGTAATTTAAATGTTATTATTATTTCTATTTTATTAATTTTTTTTGCCAGAACAATTTTCCAATCTAGTTTTGAACCTAAAATGTAATGAAATTAAGTAAAATTATAGATATACAAATTAAAGAACAAATATATTGAATCATATTCGTCACTGTGAATTTTAGAGCTTTTGCAAGTCATGTTGAATTAGTTTCAATAATTTAGGAAAAATATGTATACTCATTATTGTTTAGGTAATTTTAAAGCTTTTGCAAGTCATGTTGAATTATTTAAGGAAAATTTTCAATTAGAATACTCAAACTCCTTAGTTGTAATGTATTTTGAAGCAAAGCAATTGATCTTAACTTTTAACGTGATAAGTTAGATTGAAAAAGAAACTTATAAATAATAAACAAATTTGAATCCTCTATTACTTTTAAACAGAGATTTAGGAGGATTCTAATATTTCAAGCAATAACAATATATAAGGGATGTGCCTTGAAGAAATTCATGATTGTTTCACAAGTAAGGACAAATATCTCTAGTCGACATCCTAAGATTTGAAAGGCCCAAACCTAGTCCATTTGATATTTCCATTTCTAACAATTAAATAGATAAATTTTGTAAAAAATGAGATCTATCATAAACATACCAACATTGAACAAGCTACATGAAAACTCTCAAAACCAAACAAAAATTGTTATGTCACTTTTGTTATTCTTATTGAAAAATGAAAAAATCTTTCTATCTAATTACTCTATGATTCCCATAAGTTTTTTAAATACCATACATATGGCCCATGGGGGAGCACATGAGTTTCAACGTTTGAGTTAAGGTACAGGGTGTTAAATTACATGATGTGAGTTAGGATAGAGACAAGTTTTTTCTAGCATGCCCAGTGACCCATGGTCTACTTAGTGAATGCACAACTTGTGTTTATCTTAGAATCTATCTGGTCATTAGTGAATGCACAACTTGCATTTATCTGGTACAGGGTGTTAGACTACATGATGTGAGTTAGGACAGAGACAAGTTTTTTCTAGCATGCCCAATGACCCATGGTCTACTTAGTGAATGCACAACTTGTGTTTATCTTAGAATCTATCTAGTCATTAGTGAATGCACAACTTGCGTTTATCTTAGAGTCTATCTCTAGAAAATTAACCGCAAAGACATATATTTAACGAGAGAATTATTAAAATTAATGGACAACAAAACTCAAGCATAAACACAACATGCATAGTATTTATATTGGGAAAACCCAAGCTTAGAGGTATCTCTAGAAAATTAACCTCAAAGACATATATTTAACGAGAGAATTATTAAAATTAATGGACAACAAAACTCAAGCATAAACACAACATGCATAGTATTTATATTGGGAAAACCCAAAAGCTTAGAGGAAACACCAGCCAATTGAAATACATTAGTCCCTTGGCCAAAACCAAGCCAAGTGAGCCTTCATTGAGGTCAATTACAATCAAGTCTTCCAAACATTTAAAAGACTTCATTATATACAATCCATGTGCACTTCCCGAAATAAGTTTACCTAACAATAAAATCGTACAATATGTACTTATCTTAGAATGCCATCTTATGCTTTTTTTTTTTTTTAATTCAATTTAAAATGATTTATATCTAAAATTATAAATATATATGTAATAGAAATCTTTCTGGCTATATATCTCTCATACCAATCCCATACACAAATATATATACACGAAAATAAATATGGGTAAATTTTTATCTTATCCATCACAGCGATGGTTTTGAAAACTGAGTACTAATGACGTTTAAATTTTAAAAGTGCCAGTGTTTGAGAATTGAAAAGACAAAATATAAAGAAATACCGGTCAATTTGACTCCTGCTCTAGATATGTTGTCTATACACGTGGTGTAAATATTTGCACTCTTATTTCGTTGACGGCAAAGCTCCTCAAAGATTCCACGTGGTTGGTGGAGGCATGTAGTATGGGCCCGTTGATTTCGTGAAATTTGTAATTTGGAGTTGGCACATTCGCAGGCTTATCTTCCTCCGTCGTGGGGTCCATCCCTCGATAGTTTAAACACGTTGTTTCCCTACTCTTTTTTTTTATCTTATAAAAATGAAGGAAAAGTATAAGTCAATTTTCTGGCACGTTTTACTGTAGAGTTTTTAGTCCGATTTTTTGGAAGTTTTTTTGGTGGATTTTTTTGGTTAATTTCTTTAAAATATGGCAAGAATTTATTGAAATCATAAGTTTGATGAATAATCCTGCACAATCTAAGTGCCCTATGAATTTTTGTGGATGTTGAATCCATATATAGTAAAAAAAACAGTGTAAATAACACAAATCAAGAATTCACCTCAAATGTCTATACTAAATTCTTGCACTATAAAATTCAAAAAATAACACTAAAAACAATTCATATAAATTATGGATACCTCTCCCAAATAGTTATATGATTTTTAGTAACATAGTTGTGTCTCAATGCACACAAACATGAAACCTGAGACACAAAATTCTATGTTATGGATCAAAGTCATTAACGCAGGCTCAATATTTCCTGAAAAAAAAGTCTTATCTTTGGTTCTGCTAAGGCATACATTGTTTTTCAAGGGAGCTACGTGGGTCTACCTAATCTAGTCATCCAGAGTCTAGAGAACATAGACGATGCTCCATGTAAATGATAGAATAAAATGGTTCGTCTCATGTGACAATAATGAGAACATGGACTTGATTATCTTAAACGAATTCTCACTCGTGTGGTGTGTTCACTGAATCGATCTGCCAAGTGTATATAATTTCGTGCACTATGAAGCTTTGGGAAGCAAATCTTTAAATTCCGACCATGGGGAGAGAAAGTCATGTAAAACTAAAATTTACTAATTTTAAATTATTTTAAACGAAAAGAAATGATATTTTAATGTTCACGAGATTAAATATAATTTATGAGACTATTAGTTCCTTGTTTTTTGTATTTTGTAATTCAATCATTTTTTTATTCAAATTGATGATGACCTGGCCTAATCTTCCAACAATTCCTAAATATAGCTTATGGGTTAGTTCTTTGTTTTTAGCATTTTTCAATTCAATCATTTTCTTATTCAAATTGATGATGAATTCACCCAACCTTCCAACAACCCCTCACTGAAAAGACAATGCCAAGAAACCGATGCTAACATATTCTCATAACTTTCTTTGATGTCTATGAACGCATCACATTTCAAATTGAAATGTTTTTCCCATTCCACTGCCCCAAACATGTAAAATGTACACACATGTTTTTCCCAAGCTTCTTTATGCCTTTTCCACCGTCCTGTTTCACATAGAAGATGATGCAAGTTGGTTCTTAATTGAGCAATAAGAACCTTTTCCCTCCACAGAATGCTAGCTCCAATGTACTATTTGTGTTGGAGATCACACTTAGGGTTGAATGCCTTAATGTAGTACTTCTTCTTTCTACCCAAATCTTTTTCCCATACTTGTTTAGGAAACTTCACCATAACAAAATTCTTTAGCTCCTTACTATTTGTGGGACATGCATTGAGGTAGATATTCTACTTTTGCATCCATGTGTAGTTTTGTCTCATCCATGTTTTCTTTCTCTCACTCATGCCTTCATTGAAGATAACTGATGGGACCCAACCCACTTGGCGTAACCTTTTGCACTTTAGAGGTTACAGTTGGATATTATGTGTCAACGAACCGTCGCTTTTTCCCACGTTCTGTCGTTGGGTAGCTGTGCATTAACTAAGGATGTAAATGCGACAGTCCTTCTGCCTTGGAAAACGATGTTAACCCTAACCTTATGCAATTTCTCAATTATTCTTTGTCATTGTTACTGTTGGTTCTGAGGGTTTCGAGCTCTGCGTATGGAAGAATGGTGAGGGTGCTGTATTCTGTTTCTGTTGGCTCTGGATTACAATTTCATGGCTGTTGGTTGTATCTGAGCTTGCTCTGGTTGTGGGTTGAGGCCTTCTCTGCGCATTTGATTGTCTGTCCGCCTGCTTGCAACTATGTTGTTCGGCTCTAGGGTTTTCTTGCTCAGCTTCTGTGTCCAATCTCTGGTAAGTTGTTCTTCCACTCTGTTACTCTATTTTTGATAAATGAAATCGAGCTCTTCGTGCTGGTAGTGTTTACTGTAACGGTTGGTTGCTTATAAAAAGTCTGGTTCGAATTTTAGTTGTTTCAACTCTGGTATTTGGCTTTTGCTACCCCGTTCCTGCATATACTGTTGGTCTTCTGGTCCTTTGTTTCCGAATCTGGTTTGGTAGTGATTCTTGGGTTTATGAATTTGCTGGTAACGCTGTGCTGTCCGTGGTTGAGCGTACAGGAACAATGGAAAACCTCATTCAATCCCTGCTATAGGTAAATAGTCCTTCTTTGATTCAATGTTTGCGCTCTCCTTGTTCTGGGTCTAACCCCAAGCTGCTCCTCTGGTCTCCAGTTTCCGGTGGCGTTCTCTGGTTTGAAAGTATGGCTACTCCTCACGCGTTCTCCAGGTGAGGGTTTCTTCTCTTTCACCCTTTAGATTCTGTATTGTTGGTTTAGTTTCTTTTGAGGGTTTCGTCCCTTCAGGTTTTGCGAAGCTGCAAGCTCACTCTCGCTTGTCTTTTGCAGGTTTTCTCTGGTGGCCTGGATGGCGCACGTCTCTGTCTTCAAAAATGTATGATAGCGTGAATGTGGGTAGGCCTGTAACTTATATTGTCTTGCTGTCTAGAATTCTCTGTTCTGAATACGGCTCGTCCGTTAGTCTACTGTTTGATTATGATATGGTTCTTGTCCGCCGTTGTCATTCTGGGAAGAGTTCCTTGTATGGGAACGCGGCTTCAACGTAACTTTGTCTCGAATCTGTGTCCAAACCCTAACGAGGGTTTTATGTTTGAATGTTTGTTTGTGGTTTCTGAGCAAGTTTTGACCTTGCCGCGACTGTATCAGTCTCTGTAATGCCTAAGAGCACTTGGCCCTTTCGGTTTGGACTATAAAATACTATTTCTGGACAATGTAAATGCAAATCGTTTTTATGAAAGGAAAAAATATGTTATTGGTACCTGTAACTCCTTCGCTTGTGGTCTGGTTACGTTGCTGGCATTTAATTTGTTTGCTGGACTCTCTATTTGTTTGCTTGTCCCGGTTGACTGTGCATACCCGCTCTTCCTCAACTGTATTTTCTGTGCGCTTGTATGCAAACGTGTTTGCTTATTTGGTGACCTGGAATCTATTTAAGATCTTCGCTGTTTGTTAATGATTTCAGCTACAATTCATACTTGTACAGTGGCCATGATAATATGCTTAGTTTACAATAATGTAAAGTTCTGTTAATTATGAATGAGAGATCAATAAATAATTCAGGAAATAAGATTGATGGACAATACTTCTCTGGTACTTTTGAATGCTTGATAATTCTGTTATTCAATTCACTCAACTTGTTCTCTGCTTAACTTCAACTTTTTCCTTACATGTATGTTTGGCTTTTATAGCCTCTGTCTTCAGTTAAGGCTTGCAGTTTACTTCTTTCTGTTACAAAGACAGTTACATACTTTTGTTCCTATTCGTAACCATAATTGTTTGAACATTTCAAGACTTGTAGGACAGTTAAGGTTTATTTTTCCTAACTACAGAAACTACCTTTTAATCAATAATGTAACTACAGTAATCCTAACTGGAAAAGTAAAACCATCTAACTGTTGCTGACTTGTAAAATAAAGTAAAAAATAAAAATTATCTCCAGCAGAATTTAACAATTCAGTTTCCCGCTTGTGAAGCTTGTTGGAGTCTTTCTGCCTCGTCACTGTGAGCTGCATGCTCCTGCATCAGGCTCCCGAGGTGAGAAAAGATCATGACTCCGGTTCATGAGCTCCTCCACTGATGTCCCTGTTCGTTCAATCTGCCTGGCGTCAAGCCATGAGCTGTCCTAAATCGGACGGTTCTTCCACTTGACCAGGTACTGAAAATAATTTTTCCGCCGAGTACGCCTAACTACCTGAGTTTCGAGGATGCCTTCGATCTCAGGAGGTTGGACATAAGGCATTTGTTTCTTCCAACTGTCTCTGTCTTCCTGGGTGTTCCACGTGGATTGTCCGAGCTCATCCTTCCTTTCTTCCAACAGTTCGCCTGTATACGGAAACAAATCTGCCACATTGAAGATAGGTGATATGCCTACTCCAGATGGTAGTTGTATTTCGTAGGCATTCGCTGAAAACTTCCGTAAGATCTTACAAGGCCCTATCTTCTTGTATTTCAGTTTATTGTACGTACCTTTAGGAAACCGCTCCTTGCGTAAGTGTACCAGAACATCATCTCCTACCTCAAAATGAACTTCTCTTCTCTTCAAATCTGCATGTTCCTTATACTTCGAGCTGCTGTCCTGTAACTTTGCCTTTACCTGTTCATGTAAATCCCTCATTGCATTTGCAAAATCTTCTCCATCCGCACTCCGTCGTTCCTGTAAACCAAGATCCCGAAGCTCATGCACTCCACGAGGGTGCATGCCATAAAGAATCTGGAAAGGACTGAGACCCGTGCTACGATTCGGCGAATCGTTGTAAGCAAACTCTGCTTGCGCCAGCACTCGGTCCCACATTCTAGAATTTTCTCCGACTAAGCTGCGTAACAGATTTCCTAGACTTCTGTTCACAACTTCTATTTTCCCATCGGTCTGCGGATGGTAAGCAGAACTGTAGCTTAATTGGGTGTTCATTTTTTTCCATAAGGTACGCCAAAAATGTCCCGTGAACTTTACATCTCTGTCTGATAGGATGGTTGTTGGTAACCCATGTAATCGAACAATCTCATTAAAAAACAAGTGGGCCACGTAAGTGGCATCACTGGTTTTCTGACAAGGTACAAAATGTGCCATTTTCGAGAAACGATCTACTACTACCATTACCGAATCATACCCTTTCTGCTTTTTTTGCAATCCCAATACAAAATCTAAACTCACTGAATCCCAAGGTCTGCCTCGAATAGGCAATGGCGTATACAATCCTATGTTCTGGCTATGTCCTTTCGCTAGTTGACACACCTTACACTTAGCCACAAAATGTTGTATGTCCCGTCGCATTCTTGGCCAAAAATAAAAGTGACTAAGTTGCTCTAAAGTTTTGTCAATACCAAAGTGTCCAGCCAATCCCCCACTATGTTTTTCACGAATGATGTTCTCCCTCATAGAACAGCTGGGGATACACAGTTTTCCTCCCTTGAAAAGCAACTTCTCCTGTATGTTATAGTCCAACCAAGGACTGTTTCCTCGTATTAAAGGATTTTGGCACGCCTCATAGGCTTCTCTGAAATTTGTGCCTGTCTTATAAAGATCACGTAAATGTTCAAAGCCCAAAACCTGCACAGTGCTTTCCTGCAATAGTAAAGCTTTTCTGCTCAATGCGTCAGCTACCTTATTCGCTTGCCCACTGATATGCTTCAGTACAAAATTAAAACTCTGTAAGTACTCCACCCATTTGGCATGTTTATGATTAAGTTTATGTTGCTGCATTACATACTGTAATGCAAAATTATCTGAGAACAACACGAACTCGTTTCCCAACAAGTAATGCCTCCAGTGTCTTAGCGCCTATACTACTGCGTAGAATTCCTTATCGTATGAGGAGTACTTCTGCCTACTCTCATTCAGTTTTTCACTAAAAAATGCCATTGGTCTGTCCTCCTAGCTGAGTATAGCCCCGATTGCTGTTCCACTAGCATCACAACGTACCTGAAATAATTTTTGAAAGTCTGGTAGCCTGAGAATCGGTCTTTCTGTTGTTTTCCTCTTTAATAGCTGAAAGCTCTTTTCTGCTGCTTCTGTCCATCGAAAAGGTTGGCTGGCCTTTTTGATGGTCTCCAACATAGGAGCACAGATTTTGCTGAAGTCTTTAATAAACTTCCTGTAAAAACTTGCTAACCCGTGGAAACTTCGTACCTCAAACAAATTCTTCGGTGACGGCCAATTTATGATTGCTGTCACTTTCTCCGGATCCATCTTTAATTCGTTCTCCGTTATCACAAATCCCAGATAAATTAACTCTCTCTGTAAAAACGTACATTTCTTTAGATTGATCAATAACTTGTTCTGCTGTAGCTTCTCTAACACTTAACGCACATGCCGGAAGTGTTCTTCTCGTGTCTTACTGAAAATAAGTATGTCATCCAAATAAACAATTACAAATTTCCCAATATATTCCTTTAGCATCTCATTCATGAGTCTCATGAAGGTGCTGGGCGCATTGCTCAACCCGAACGACATGACAAGCCATTCATATAGGCCCTCATTTGTTTTAAAAGATGTCTTCCATTCATCTCCTTCACGTATCCGAATCTGGTGATATCCACTTTTTAAATCTATCTTAGAAAAGTAAGCTGCCCCACTCAAACAGTCCATCATATCATCCATGCGCGGTAACGTAAATCTGTACCGTATGGTGATTTTATTGATGGCCCTGGAATCAGTGCACATCCGCCATTCTCCTCCCTTTTT
>APFE030568646.1:1633-33968 GCA_000404065.3 Pinus taeda
CTGCCTAGATTGTAGTGCTTTGTTTAGAATTGGTTGAAACAGCTCCTAGGATGATGAGCTCAACCCCTAGAGGAAAGGGAATGTGTTGGCTTGCCTATATTATGTATTTTCTTAGTCATTTTCAGGGTTGGACTCTTGGGAATAACTTGATACTCTATTGTACATATCTTATCTGCATTTTTGGCAAAGGAAAGACCAGGGTTTTGCAGCACTATTTGGGATTCATGTGGCTTTATGTCTTGATGGTGTGTTTCTTTCAGTACTTGTAAGTTTTGTATGTGTACCACTTTCCTTCTTTAATCTTCTGCAATTGAACAAATGAAGTGTTAAGGTAGAATCCATAAATTTTCTATGCTCTGCCTTTAAATTTGTTTAATTTTCCATGTTTTCGTCTATTTAAGGAGAACCCTTGAAATTTTCTTGCTCTCCTTAACCTCTCACCAGTCATATCTATCCATTCAATCACTTTAAAGGCATTAAAACAGTCGCCTATCTTTCCCCAAGTAGACCTCTGCAAAAGTTGTGCCTCATCCCCGCACCTAAAATTGCCTTTCCCTTGAATTCAACAAAACCTCAAAAAATCAATTCCAAAGTCCTTGTACTTCATACCTAGCCTAAAATTAGTCATAAATTTAGTCATCTCGACCTCGTTGATTATCTTTTTCCGAGATTGACCCGGAGAGATCCCTCTCCTATCCTCGTAGGGCTAGCTACGAGGCTGAGCGTGGTTTGATGTAGCCTTGATTCTTACCTTTTTTCAACCTAAGGTAGATTTAAGCGCTAAGAGATGCTTCAGAATTCTTACCTTTTATACCTATGGCTGCATTGATTGTTTCATCTCTCGAGTCTGACCCCAAATCTTTCTGAATAGCTGCAACAATCTTCTTCTTCTTGCCCTCAGACTTTTTAGATCTCAGCTCTGGATGTAGAGTCCAACAGTGCTCATCATCATGCCCATCCTTTTTACAGTGAGTGCATGAAGCTTTGCTTTTCTGTGCAGTGTTAGCCTTCCTTGCTTTCCACTTCTTCTTTCTTTTCTCCTTTCTCTTTCTTGTAGTGGGTTGGGATGGTCCCCCAACTTCTAGATTTCCATTCTTTCCTCTAGCTTCTAGATGGGTAGCTTGTACAGATACCTCATCTATACTAGTGGGATTAAACATGAGGGTGGTATGCCTCATGTAGCTGTGTAGACCACCAATGTACTCAAAAGAGTTTCTGGTGAGTCTAATTAGATACCGAACATCAATTCTCTCTTTTTGAATCTTGAGTATACCCTTGCACACTTTTCCCTTTCAATTGCCGAAGAGTTTGCCAACTCATCATGGCTTGTTGCATGTAGGCCAATGGATAGAACTGCTTTTTGATTGCAGCAACAAATTCACTCCAAACAAAGGTGGTCTTACCATGCTTCTTCATATCAGCTTGGGTTTTGCCTTCCCACCAAACCAAGGCAATGCCTCCTAGGTGTAGGCTTGCCAGCTGAATCTTACTCTTGTCCAAGTCTATGTTTTGTACCCTGCAATATACATCAATTTGTTTAATCCAATTGTCCAACTTTTCAGCATTTAGGTCTCCATCATATATAGGTAAATCAAATTTAACATCTAGTTTAATCAAATATGTTTTCTTATTATGCATAGGGCTATTAGGAGGTGTAGGAAGCTTTCTTCTTTCCTTTTCCCTTTTGAGTGGTCATGGGAATGAGATTCATCCTCTTCTTTATCTTGCTTCGAGCCTGATGAATCTTCATCCTTATGCTTTCTAAAGTCCCTATACATTTATTCTACCATAGACTTTATAGCTAGGAAACTTTCTATGAATTGAGGGTCTGGCCCCATAGAACCTTCTTCTGACATTGTCTTTCGAGAATAGACTCTCCCAATTTTAGGTTTAGTTTCCACCAACTCTCCTTCTCCTAATTTAAGCTTTGATCTAGTGAGCATTCACAGCTAAACCAACACAAGCTTGTCTAACCTTACAGCCAACTACTCTGAAACCACTTGATCTGGTAATCACCCTATGAGTGACACCAGTTTAATTTTTATTAAACAAAAGGTATTACAGACTCGTGTGTCGGTGTGTGTTCTATGTTATTTAAGCAATGGACCGATCAAATTGCCAATACACAAACATTTTAAATTGAAAGACAACAGAGAAACACAGTGAGCAACCACAAAGACACAAGCAATTTTAATAAGGTGTTCACCCTATTCTCCTGGGCTACGTCTCTGGTCCAACTTTCAGTGGTGGCCTTGTCTTATTAGGTCTTTGACCAGAGAATTACAATGCAAGCACTCAATGTGAGTTCTCCTGAAGTAGGTTTGCTTGGCAGGGTGGTTTCTTGGATTTCCCAAGCCACTGGAGTACACAGACTCTTCTTTTTCCTACCAGCTCTGTGGCCTTCTGGTCTATAGTGGAAGGAGCCAAATGTGAAGCTCGATCCTGACAGATTCCTCTAGGGGATGGCTTGAATCTCTCAAGCTCTCTGGTGCTCGATGCTGCTACTGGTCAGCTCGGCCCTCTGTCTATCTCTGCTTTCACTTAACTACCTCTTCTCTGGTTTTTGTCTTTCAGTGTTCAACTGTTCCACCTTTGTCGTCTCTCAACTCTCTCTCTCTGTCTACTTCCCCTTTTATTTGACTCTCTTTGTTCATGGCTTTTAGCCATTCGTCCCCATGCCCATTCTCCTCTTTTGCCTCTATTGATTCATCTTCTACAGTTGTGCTTGGAGTTCCATGTTCTGCGCCATCATGAATGCTCAAGGAGTGGCCACGTGTCCCCATCTGAACAGTGCCAGCCTGCTCGTCGGTTGATTTCTTCAGTTACGTCGTGGATGCATTCTTTCTCCACCGTGGCAGTCAAATGGACCTCAAATCTTTACAAACATGGCTTAATCCTTCGTCGACCCCACTTCCTCCATAAGGCGCAATCTCAGCCGTTCGATCTAGATTCCCTAGATCCAACGCCATACGCACGTTCCGTGCGGTTGACCTGCTCGATAGATAACGCACGATCAATAGTGGTTTTCTCTCACTTCCACCACCACGCATCAATCATTGAGTGGGATCGCCCCGCTTTCTCCAAAACTGTTTACCATTTGAGGGTGCTCAGATCAATACCGTCAATTTCCAGAGTACGGGTCCCACCTTTTTCCTTTTAGCGCTTTTTTCCTTTTCACCCATGGTTCTCCTATTCGCCATGTGTCCAAGTGCTCGAGCCTCCCCCATTTCGGCCTTATTCGCCCAATGATGTGCGATTACACTAATCTCTCATCAAAAATCACCTCCTTTTCCTAATATGGGGCTCCCAGGGGCTACTTTGGCCTCCTGCGCAGTCTCCATGGGCCTCGGTCAGCGCGCTTTGACTAAGGTCCTCGTCGTTCCACGCTGGCTGCCATTGCCACTGGTTCCAGTTGTTTTTTATTGTTTTTTTTGGAATTTTTAGAGATTTGTCCTGACCTGATACAGTCATGGTTCTTTGCTAGTCTTTGATGGATCCAATTCGGATCACTGTCATCATCAAGTAGCACTGTAAAACCTGACCAGGTATAACTCAAAATACATAAACAACTGTTATTAAGAAGACATGTTTATATACGCGCTTATCATGTGCAACACCCATGTACATGTTTCAATATACTGAAAAACATATCTCAGAATATATACGCAACTAACCAAAAACATATCACATATGTATGTGACTATCCAGAGGAAAACCTGTGTACACGACTATCCAGAAGAAAACCTATGTATGGATCTCAAATTACTCAAAACATACCTTTCATTTCAAACATAACTTCACATTCTGCAACCTTCATTGTCAAAACTACAGACTTCTGAAAACTAGTTCAGGTCATAGCATCATTATAACCACATATCTATCATTGTTAGCTACTTAAACATTTGCAACAAGAAAATAAATCAAGCATATATATCAACATATCTTCATATATTTCACAACTGAGTCTCTTCCTTGCTTCCTAGTGCACACTTGTTCCAAATCAGATCACACATGAACAAACCATTTTATTTGCACACACAACACCTTTATATCCACCTTCTTATATAGATTTTACCTTAGCCAATACCTCAAGTAAATCTTTGGGTAATGTCGTTAGTATTTTTTAAAGAGATCAAATAAACATTGTTTCCTCAATTACTATGGGAAATTACCATGGTAATGATCCCTGGTATCCAAATTTCCATGGTTCAGATTACGTACATGACTTTTACTCATAGGAATTGTGTATGTACGCGACCCTTCTTCACAAGAACCATGTATTCTTTTCAAACTTTACATTTGTCATCCATCTATACCTAAACTGCCATTTTTTTGTCCATGTCTTTTGTACCATTTGTACTAAGATTCCTGATATTTGCATTAGTTCAACAATCATCATTTTATCACTATGTTGACATCAAGTACAACTTTTTCAAGTAGGTTTCCATCAAGAACAACACATTAGCCATAATGCCAACAATCTCCCCCTTTGGACTTAATGGAAACCACTTTGGTGTTTGGAAACCACCTGCAAACACACTTGCAAACACTAAGTCTTCTCTCTAAACATCAATTCAAATACCAAGTCTTATTTCCAAAAACATCTCCAAACACAAAGTCTTCTCTCCCTCTTTGACATCAAGTGAAAAGGGATGAATCAAGTTGAATAAAATACTTCCCTTATAGTGCTTATTGCTATAAGTTTGATCTGCTAAATATGAATCATGAAATCTACATACTGATCATTCTCCCCCTAAGCATATGTTGGGCCTTTTAAATATATACAATGAAAAATAGAAGGATCTATGACTCAACCACGTATGACCTTGCCTATCACCATTGACTCTTTTCTCCCATAATTACATCATCACTCAACATATTGGGTTTTAATATTGGACCCAAATTTTACATCAATGTCCCAAAATATTGGGATTACATATATAGCATGACTTGATCCCAATAGCCCATACATGACAAATTTTACATTGATTACAACATGAGTCTTTTCATGGCCTTTACATCAAGAGACATTTATGACATTTATAACCATACATAGGAATCTCAACAATGGAGTAGCAAGACCATGATAGTCATCAACAACCCCCATGCACCATATAGGAATCTACAACATAATCATTTGATAGGAGCAATATAGATGTCATAATGACAGCAACATGAACATCCTCATCATTAACATGTAAGATAAGACAGTGTATGCATCAATCTCTCCAATAGCATTGTTGTAGCTACTACAACCACCCTCCGAAAAATTTCCCATGCTTTGATTTTGGAGTCTTCCTTCCATCCACAGGAGCTTATCTTTTTCACTGTCATCAAGTATTCATGTTGTGATCAAGACTTATCTTTTCATGCTTTGTTTGTGATGTATTGATCCTGGTTTTATATCTTTCAAACACAAGTTAACTCTTGATTTGACCTTGCAACATTGTTGGGCTTGCCTCCAGAAATTGCACAATCTTGGAAGGCATGCCAAACTTGCCTCCAGAAATTGCGCAATTCTTCTTGGCAGGCCAGCCTTGAGCATGAAATTGTGCAATTATGGATGGCAACCCAGCCTTGATGATGGAAATTGTGCAAAGAATCTCATCAGCTCAGAAACTATGTAATTCACTGAGTCAAGAAGTTTCCCAGTCATCGGGAATGGTGCAATCCTTCTTGGTAGTGTGCATACAAGTTTTTTGAAAAACAAAAAAACAAATAAGAAAAAATAATCCCTAGGAAATATAAATTCATTAATTAGTTTCCCGAAGGTGGAACACTTACTATTTTTGGAACTTTCCACCAAGTGTCAATTTTTCCTTGATTTTAGGCATGTGCATTGTAATTCCTAATCATTCTAGATCTATATAACGGACACCCCTAGATATAATTTGTATATTCGATCATGAATATCTATAATTCCCAATGAGATCAAGGAGCCTTTGGTGGAGTTTGAGGCTCTTTTCTGGGTGAGTTTTGCTTTTGTCGAATTTTGTCACTTTTTCCGTCGCTTTTGTTGTTTGGCTTCTACGAGTGTTGTTTTACTTGTTTATTTTCATGGTTTTTGGTGTTTTAATGTATATTAGCTTGTACAAGTGTTGGTTCATTCCATCATTCACCTTTCACAAATGTCACATTAGTTTTCTTGTTTTTACCCATTAGTGGTCTTCGTTTCAACAACTCTCCATGCATGTTTATTTTTCCTTTTGCATGTTGATTTTTTGCACTTGTTTTGCATTGATCTATCCATACTTAGTTATATATACCATTCAATTTGCATCATCACTCATATCGTATTGTTTTCCACACTATTACCGGGCAGATATGTTCATCCCTTGGTCAATATTTTCCTTGTCTAGTTTGGTATTGCGCAAGTTCAAGGCTCAAGTTGTCATCTTGGCCTCTAAGACTGCACAATATGTAGTACCTGGCTGGCCCAATTGTACATTGTACAGTTCCAGGGCTCAATCCCATCCCTTGGCCACTGAGACTGTGGAATGTGCAGTCTCTACCCCTTTCTTCCAGGCAAAATTGTGCATTGCACAACCTCTAGCCTGAAGCTTCACCATTGGCTGTTAAGACTATGCAATGTGTAGTTCAAGCAGCCAGTCTCCCTCCTTCAACTCAATAATTGCATAATTTTCCTAGTCGGTCCATTGCTTCTTGTTGTAGTTTTGCTTTGTAATTTGATTTGCTAAAGCTAATTTGTCTTTTCCATGAGTTCATTTTCCTCCTATATGTATTTTAGTTATTGAGCACTTCTCTTCATCAGTCACTAACATCATGGCACCAAAGTGATTTGCTTCAAACGAAACCATAGAAAGAAGCACTAGGGAGGTAGTTGATAGTATGCCAATGAACTTGTCATCTTACGTAGATACTCAATTGTTTATAGAAAAGGAATCAGATATCACATGGCAAAAAGTGAATAAAGCATTCTCAGCAAGAAGCTTCAAAGTGGACCTTGAAGACCGGCATGTGTATGTTAATGTCCAAAATTCTGGGTTACATATGTTACATGCATGTATCTAGATTTCCCATGTGCAAAAATTGTCAGCTAGATAGTTTCTCATATAGATCCAAAGACTATGACTCTGAACAATTCCAGTAAACAAATTATTGCTTCTTTTCTAGCACCAAACTATCATCTCATGTATCATTTATAGGAGCCATAATCGTTCATGGATTCCTACTTTTATGTTTCCACTAGCTACTTGAGCACCAAAAATATTGTTAAAGGTTGGGTGAAAGAGCCAAAAAATTTCCCTCAAACACCCACCAACACCTACAAAACAAAGTCTCTAAGGAGGTCCTATCAGCTCTTTATCATTCTATGTTGTAGAATCTACGACTTGCAGAGCAACGAGACGTTTCCTGAAGGGTGGCCACTTTTGTTGAACCGGGTTATGAATGAAGGTAAATCATTCAACTGGTCAAATTCATTGGCTTGACAGTTTAAGATCCATATAGTCAATGCCCTAAATCCTCCCAAGGGCAGGCAAGCTAGATTTTACATGTCTGCATATAGTACTGGATGTAATTTGTGAACACAATGCATTCGCTAGCATGAATTGGACTTGGACACCACGAGACCCTGTCGTGCAGATTCATTGCAAGATGCTTTTGGAGTGCATCCATAGAGGAGTAATGGAAATGTTGATTGATCACTTCCTCATTCTATTATACAAGTTGATCTTTGGGGAAGAGCCACCTTGCATGTCACGTGGGGTAATGCAATCCGTGTCAGAGATAGCAGATTGGTTTGCCTCACCGGATGGCACTTTCCTCAGGGTGTTCAGTAGAAAGAAGCCTCTGAATCTTTTACCGAGGTATGCCACCAATAAGTTATTCGTGAAAGAAGTTGCATATCATCTCTCCATAGGGTTTTCAATATCTTTGCACAGGAATAAGAAATCACCTTGGCCAACTCTTCCTATGCAAATCAAATTGTACGATATCAAGAATATGAAAGTCGCGTATACCAAAGGAAAGGTGATAGAAAAGTTTGCATTTGGTACTCTGGACTTTAATCTATACGATCCCTAGAATGTTTGTAGAGACCATTATGTGAGCATTCATTTCCAGTGGCTAAGTGGGACCTTTCACTGGTTGGAGGAGGAACCATGGAACAATTTTTATAATGCCTCCAAGTTTCACGAACCAATCAGCTTTGCTGGAACATCACAAGTTACTCCATATAAATAATCACTCCAGAGGAAGTACCAGCAAAAGAGAGAAACTCAGTGCATGAGAAAGGAAAGAGGAAAGTTGTACACAGTCGAGGGAGAGAGCGAAGCCGTAATATGAAAGTAGATACAGACATACTTAAAGAAGCCATAGCATCAAAGAAGAAGAGGAAACAAAGGATTCAAGAAGCATAACAAAAGAAGAGGGAAGAATGAGAGTATAAGAGATTGTAGGAAGAAGGGCAAAAGAAAGAAGAATAAGAAGAAAGGTGAAGAGTAGAAGAAGAAGAAGTCAAACAAAGACAATATAAAGAACAAGAAAAAAATCTGTAGCTAGAGGAGGAGAGCAAGTAAATGCAGGACAAGGAACTCGCTCAAGAGATTGAGGAGTTGATTGAGATCCAAGACATGGAGGAGGAACTAGAGCCACAAAACCAAGATTTCAACCTAATGCAAAGTACATAAGACGTAACCATTCAGTCTCCCCATCCTCCAACAGAGTTGTTGAGTGTGTGTTATATTCTTTCCACAACTACGCCACGTGTAGGGGGATCATGGGTTGGGGGGGGGTGGTAGCAAGTCCCCTAGTATGTTGTGCTAGGTGCAGCAGGGAGGGTAGTTTCTTGCCCATTGGGGGGTATGCAGGGGGTGATAGCCCCCCCTGCATGGGGTTCAAGGCAGCGCCCTGAGAAAAAAAAATTGGACCCTATATTAGGTGGACAAACCTACTTATGGTTTCGTGCATGGATTTCACACATGGTTTTAGGCATGATTTTTTTATGTCCATGGTATTTTGTAGATCCGTTCAAGGGAACTACATTTATGTTCTAATCCAGGGTTAATGGTTTGGGTTTTATGGATTCTTTGGCATGTATATATTTGTATTATAACATTGAAAGGAATATAATGAAAAATCAATCTGGTAGTCCAGGTTTTGCGATCCAGGGGAAAATATTTTTGGATATATGTTTTATGTTTTATGGTCTCACCATTGTTTATTTTCTATTTTTTAGATGTCATATGTAGGTAATTTCTATACAAGGTTAAAACCTACATTTGGTATCGGAGTTTTTTTAGCTTCAAGGGGACGTCTTTGTTGCTGAGGACTTTTACTCAAGCCTGTGGTAGACCATGTTTAGTGGGAGATCTGTGGGATTGATTATTGTGGTGAGATAAGATGGCGAGCAGTGGAAAGATAGATATTGAGAAATTTAATGGTCAAAGTTTTAGTTGTGAAAACTCTAGATGGAGGATCTGCTAGTGGATAAAGATCAGTGGATCGTGGTAGATCCGGGTACTAAACAAACAGCAATGTCAGTTGAAGATTGGGCGAAGTCGGATCAGAAGGCAAAGAACACAATATGATTGTGTGTCTCAGATTTAGTATTGTTGAATGTATTAGGGGAAGCTTCGGAGAAGGATTTATGGGACAAGTTAGGGAGTTTGTACCAATCTAAGTCTCTAGTGAATAAATTGTTCCTATGGAAAAAGTTGTATAACCTGAGCATGAAAGATGGAAACTCGGTGCCAAAGCATCCGAATTCCTTTAATATTGTGGAAAGTTAGTCATTATCTATTGATGTTAAAATTTCAAATGAAAATAAGTGCATCAGTTTGTTGTGTTCTCTTCCAAATTCGTGGGATAGGTTGGTTGTTGCAATAGGTAGCAATGCAACTACCTGAAGTTTGATGAAATAGCCTCATCCTTATATCGAAGGAGATGAGACAGAAAAATATGGAGGGCTAGAATGGTGATGCCTTGTCCATACAAGGACAGTCCCAGAATAGAAACAAAAATAAGTCCTCGAGTGGGAGATCTAAATCTCCAGGAAAACCTATAAAGGTGTGCTAGGAATGAGGAAAGGAAGGGAACTTTAAAAGGGACTATAAATATAAAGCTCTTGAGAAAGGAAAGGGATCTAATGATTCTCCTTCTGTAGAGGCTAAAACCACCTCAGATGAAGGTGGGGATGTATACTTCGCTTATTCTTCAAGTACACGTGTAGATCATGAGGCATGGTTGATTGACTCAGGTACATACTTTCACTTCACTCCCCATAGAGAGTGGTTTTGTGAGTATGAGAAATATGATGGCGAAATCTTATGGGATGATAGGAAGGATAGAATCGTTGGTCATGGAAAATTCAAGTTGAATTTGCAATGTGGAAGGATTAGAACACTTCTGGGTGTTCTGCATATTCCTACATTAGCCAGAAATCTGATTTTTGTAAGCAAGCTAGATGATGCAGGTGTAAAAACAGTGTTCGATAAAGATTCCTGCAAGATGGTTTAGGGAGCACTGGTATTGATGCGGGAAGTTTGGATTGGAACTCTATACAAGCTTCATGGTAGCACTATTAATAATGGGTGTAACGGTTCTGGGGTTCTTGAAAGTGGAGCATAAAATATAGTGGTCTCTGGAGAAAAGACCATGTTATGGCATCAAAGGCTTGGACATATTGGAGAGAAGGGCCTTCGAATACTTCATGGTAATGGTGTGGTAGACAGTATGTCTAATTTCTCTCTAGATTTTGATTTATGTGAAAATTGTGTATATGGGAAGCAGAATCGAGTGAGTTTCCCCTCTTGTGCTAAGAGGGTGAAACAAATATTAGAGCTTGTCTACAATGATATGTTTGGACATGTGTCAGTTCCATCACTAGGTAAGTCTGTGTAATATGTATCATTTATAGATGACTTCTCAAGGAATACATGGATATGTTTCCTGAGGAATAAATTTGAAGTCTTTGACAGGTTTAAAGAATATAAGGCTCTGGTGGAAAATCAAGCAGAGAAGAAGATAAAGGTATTGAGGACAGATAACGATGGAGAGTTTTGCAAGAATGAATTTGAATAGTTCTATAAGAAGTGTGGTATAGCATGGAAGAATACTACTCCATACACACCTGTGAAAAATGGAGTTGCAGAAATAATGAATAGGGCATTGATGGAAGAGGCAATAAGCATGCTCAGTGGTGCTCGGTTAGGATAGGAATTCTAGGTAGAGGTGGTGGAGACTGCATGTTCCCTGGTCAACGTATCACCTTCGTCAGCATTGGAGGATAAGACTCCACAAGAGGTATGGATTGGTAAGAAACCTTCTCTTTGAAATCTAAGGGTATTTAGATGTGATGCATATGTACATGTTCCAAAGGAGAAAAGAACAAAGTTGGATAGTGAATCTGAAAGGTGCATCTTTATTAGGTATAAGGATGGTTTAAAAGGTTATAAGCTTTGGAACCCATAAATAAGGAAGGTTGTGTACAACTGAGATTTGGTGTTTAGAGAGGTGAAAGATGTTATTAAACATGAATTCCTACCAAAGGAACCTGAGAAGATAGAGTTTGAGCTAAAGGAGGAATAATCAGACTCTATAGAAGAAGAGGAATCAAAAGATTAAGAGCCACAAACTCCAGCTGTGAGAAGATCAGTTCAAGAAAGAAGGCAACCAGAAAAGTATATTCCATCTTCTTTCTGTTCAAATTTTTCTTTATCTATTACTGATGATGATCCCAGAACTGTGATGGGAGAAATAGGTTCATAGGAGGAAAAACTCTAGAAAGAGGCCATGGTTGATGAAATGGCATCTTTGCACAAAAATGAGGCTTGGAATCTGGTGGAGTTGCCAGTTGGAAGGAAACCCATTGGCAGCAAATGGGTGTTTAAGAAGAAGATGAATGCAGAAGGCAATGTGGAGAAATACAAATCTCAGTTGGTAGCAAAAGGTTATTCCTAGGTGCCAGGAATTGATTTTGGTGATATCTTTTCTCCTATTTCCAAGGAAGCTTGTATTAGATTACTTGTATATGTTGGTGCTACTTTTGATTTTGAGGTAGAACAAATGGATGTGAAGACAACATTTCTTCATGGGGATCTGGAAGAAGAGATCTACATGAAGCAACCTGAAGACTTTGCGGTGAAGGGTAAGAAATAATTGGTATACAAGTTAAAAAAGTCTTTCTATGGGTTAAAATTGTCACCAAGGATGTGGTATCATAAATTTGATACATTTATATGGGGACTTGGTTTCACCATAAGTAAAGCAAATCATTATGTGTATTTTAAATTAATTGGTGACCGTTTTATTTATCTGGTCTTGTATGTGGATGATATTTTGTTGGTTGCAAATGAAAGAAAATATCCAGGATTTGTAGACCCAATTATCCTTCATGTTCAACATGAAATATCTTGATGTTTCAAACTATATTTTGGGCATGGAAATTAAACGAGATCGAGCAAAGAGGAAGCTCTGGTTAAACCATAGGAAGTATGTTGAGACAATAATGTTGAGGTTAAATATGCAGGATAGTAAACCGGTGAAGGTTCTTATTTCTACAGGTGTAAATTTATTTGTTGAACAGTGTCCCAAGACACAAGAAAAGGAAGAGGACATGTCCCGTGTTCCATATGAAAGTGCAGTCGGTAGCCTGATTTATGAAATGGTTTGTACTAGACCAGACATTGCACATGCAAGGGGAGTATTGAGAAGGTTTATGTCAAAACCAGGAAAGGAGCATTGGACATTAATGAAGAGGGTTTTCAGGTATTTGCATGGCACTAGTGATTATGGTTTGTGCTACCAAGGAAGATTAGGATTGGACATAGTTTTGGACATCCATGGCTTTGTTGATGCAAACTGGGTTGGAGATCTAGATCAGAGAAGATCTACAAGTGGGTATGTTTTTAACCTATTTGGAGGTGTAGTCAGTTGGATGAGTAAAGATAGTCTGTAGCGGCACTTTCAACTACTGAGGCAGAATACATGGAAGCCACTCATGCAAGCAAGGAAGCAATTTGGTTGTAGAGATTATGTTCAAGTATGGGTTAATACAATGAGCTATAAGGATATACTGTGACAGACAAAGTGCAATTTTCTTGGAAAAAAACCTTGCTTATCATTCAAAGACAAAGTAAATTGATGTTCAGTATCACTTTGTGAGGGATATGGTTGAGGAAAAAAAGGTGTTGTTGGTAAAGGTGGACACTTTGAAGAATCTTGCAGATGCATTGAGAAAGTTTGTGAGCATTGAGAAGTTCTCTTGGTGTAAAGAAACAATGGGCATTATAGGGTTGTCCCAATGACTAAGTGCTCCTTTGGAAATAAAACAACAAGTGGGAGAATGGTGTGTGTGTGTGTTATATTCTTTCCATGACTACCCCACGCGCAGGGGGGTGGTAGCCCCCTATATGTTGCATGGGACGCAGTAGGGGGGTCACAGTGGGGCCGGTAAGACCCCTTGTAAGTTGCGTCGGGCACAGCATGGGGGTCATAGACGTGGCGGTTACCCCCCCATCGAGGAATATGCAAGGTGGCGGTAGCCCCACTGCACAGGGTCAAGGGTAGCGCCCTAGGAAAAAAAATTAGGCCCCATATTAGGTGGGCGGACCTACCTATGGTTTTGTGCATGGATTTCTCAAATGGTTTTGGGCATGATGGTTTTTTGTCCATGGGATCTGGTCAAGGGAACTACATTTATGTTTTAATCCAAGGTTAATGGATTGGGGTTTATGGATGCTTCGGCATATATATATATATGTATTGTGAAATTAAAAGGAATATAATGAAAAATCAATCTAGTAGTCTTTGTATTGGGATACAAGGGAAAATATTTGTGTTTATCTGTTTTATGTTTTATTCTCTCACATTTTTTATTTTCTATTTTTTAGAATTCACATGCAGGTAATTTTTGTACGAGGTTAAAACTTACAAGAGAAATCTCCAACTGAGGAAGAGGAAATTATTCCTCTTGTTGATGTTCTGATTATGCACACGTTAATCTGACCTATAACGGGCTTCAAAAAAAGATTGTACAAACAAGGAAGAAACATTTTCTGGATGACCTCGCATCTCCTGCATTCATCATATAAAGGTTAATCATGACAGACACCAGAATAAATCCAAGAGCCATTGTCGCAACTAACTTGGCCTTCGTGGGTCTACAAAGTCAAACACAGACTATTGGATGGTCGAGAACAAACAATTGGCAAAGAACTTGTAGACTGAGAAGAAAGAGGTCAAATAGCTCTGAGCAGAGTTACAGAATGTAGCTCTCGCACAGGTCTATCTGGAAGAACTAAAGGCAGGGATACTCATCAAAGTATCGACACTGGGAGAGACCATGCAAAATCTTTATGAGGAGCTTGTTACCGTATAAGACAGTTTTCCACTTGGATGAGTTGCATCAAAATTTTAAATATCATGTTAAAAATATCAAGGTTGTACAATCAGCTACTGTTGTCATGCATAAATGGTCAATTCAATACATAGGAGCACCACTTGAATTGGGAAAGAAGACAAGGAAAGAGGCAAAGTTGGAGAAATCAAAGGTTTAGATGCTCATCCAAAAAACAATAGCTCACCTTGTTCATTGCCAACACTCAGGCCTCATATGCATGATTGTACAACAGCCTGGACTTCTTGGTGAAATCGCACGGAATCCCATCTGTCGGCTCACTCATGGAGACCAAACATGGGAATCAAGTCATGCAAAAGATTAAAGAATACTTGGAACGTTTGAGACAGTTAACCATCAAGGAAGATCTTGAAGTGAACAAATAGAATATGCACAAGTACATTGGTGGCCCTATCCAAATCAATGCAATCTTTCTCCTACTTAAGAAGGAAACACAAACCGATTCCAAATCAGTGTACCCAGATGCCATGGAGGCTAGAGTCTACTTCCAACCTAACACCATCACATATTTTGGGGATGTCATCATGCAGTACAAATCTTGGCACCATTACATAATCGAGAAACATTACATGGAAGCTGTTGAGCTAGAGTTTCCCCAAACTCAAGTTTAACTGTTATGTCTTATTAGTTTGTCTAGTTGGCTCTACCCAATTTTGTTTTATATGGGTATGAGTGTATTATAATATTCTTATGTAATTACTTTGTAAGTGGAATTCCAAGTGTCAATATTGGAATGTGAAGAGTCGTGATGTAATAAATGTAAACAGTCATCTTGTCAATAAGTTGAAGAGTCATGAGGGAAGTCCAAGAATCAAAAGGGGAAGGGAATAGTGTAGAAATTTCACCTATAGAACAAACTGATATATGCAATGTCCTAAAGCATAATACTTTTTCTAATTCTACAAAACATTAAGTGGAAGCATAATCAAATTCATGAGCAGCATCAAGTAGAAACATGCATAACTAATCAAGAGAAATAAATCACACATAACATAGAATATATCACTGGGGAAAGCACCAGCATAAAACCCAAACATTGTATTATCTATCAAGTGGAAATCCTCTTCAACATACAAAAAGAATCAGCTCAATAGCTATCATGCTCTCTCTGTACTCTGATGATCTTCAATCAGAAGATGAAAATCATGGACTACCTAGGCCTCAATATATCGGCCACAAGTCCTCCAATCTCCTATAATATATCCTTGTCCATGCAAGGAATACTTACTAGAAATATCCAGGCATCTGATAGTACATTATCCCACATCTGATCTCAACTAGGTCTCTAACAGAACTGACATGCAACAGTTATCCATGAGTGAATCCTCAGTTATCTAAAATAATAGTTATCACATGCATGCAAGCATTAACAAACTATATTTTATTATTTTAACAACTTGTTAAAATAATCTAACTGGACTTGACTAGTCAAAACTAAGTCAACTGATTCTCTCATTATAGAACTCATACTTATTCCCACAATCAATGGAGGAAATTAAGGATAAATTCCTCAAACAGTGGGACAACTTATATGCATGCTCACAAAGACTTCAAATTCAAATTTCCTTAACTAATTAACTCAAATGAATTAATTAATTAATCTTTCCAACTGTTGTTAAGACCAAAATTAATTTTACTTCCTATAGATAGACTAGGGATTGCTATATATAGGAAGGGACCCAGAAATGATATTTTTAGGACTTTCTATTTTTAGCAGTTTCACCTTTCACCCAATGTGGCCAATGACCTCACTAGCCAAACTGCTATTTTTAGACGCTATTTTTAAGATTCCTATTTTAGCACATTCTAAATTTAACATTTCTTGTTGCACATTTTTCAACACTCCCTCTCAACAAGAAAGGCTTTCAATCGAACCCGATCATGTAACTCTGGAATGTTCTACATGCAACACATCTACCCAGTTCACTTGCTCCAACAACACTTGGAACAAAAACACTCCCAACTGACCACTCTATTGGGCTAGGAACATACTATGATGTTGAAGCTCTACCTGCTACTGACAAGTGCTCCCTCTCTAACATTTGTGCTACTGCAACATCTCCATGCATCTCACACCATTGCACACCTCTCTGTGCCACCTAGCACTATGAAAAACACTTGTGCCTCTCGCATTGTTGCAGCCTACTAGCTATGCGTTATTCTGGGATTCCCTGCACTATCACTCTCTCTGCTGCTCCATCCGCATCTGTCTCTACCCAATCAGTCAGTTCCTACTACTCCACATCAGGGCTCCTGTAGCAAGGTCTCATCCAAGAGGTTGGGTACCTCAAGGATCCTTCCCCTTCTCCTTGGGACGATTACTCTATATCGCCCCACCTCCTACTTGGAGGTATGGCTGCATGTGATCCCTCAACCCACCTAGCTCGAAGTTTCCCCTTACTGGAGATCTCTACTCAATCTCCTCTCAGCTTCTCTAGTTGTGTCTTCTCCACAACGTCCTGAAGCTGTTGCACCAATCGTGTCTCCTCCACAATTGTTTGAGACTTCTTCTGGCTCTGCATGTTGAGAGGTAATATACCCTCCCTCTCAACCACTAAGTCTCTAACCTTTGCCTTGCTCCTCAAGGATTTGCATGCATATTGTACCTCAAGTGCATACAGGTTCTTGGCTAGCACACCAATCTATTTCCACTTTCCCGCCATCATGAAATTTTCTAGAAAAAGAGTTGATTTTAAATCAGCGATATATCCCTCATCCGAACTCCAATTCAACTGATTTTTTTTTTGGGTATTTTTCCGCAAGGAATCAAAATCTACTATTTATTTCTAAAAATTTTGTACAGGAAATTTCAGATCTTCTCTACAAACTCTCGGCCCAAAACTCAAAACTTTGAAATCTCCCTCAGTATATTGTCCTTGTTTGATCACCTGCGCTCTGATACCATGTAGAAATTTCACCTGTAGAACAAACCAATATATGCAATTTCCTAAAGCGTGATACTTGTTCTACTTCTACAAAACATTAAGCGGAAGCATAATCGAATTCATGAGCAACATCAAGTATAAACATGCATAACTTATCAAGAGAAATCAATCACACATAACACAGAATATATCACTGGGGAAAGCACCAGCATAAAACCCCAACACTGTATTATCTATCAAGTGGAAATATCCTCTTCAACATACAAAAAGAATAAGCTCAATAGCTATCCTACTCTCTCTGTACTTTGATGATCTTCAATCAGAAGATGAAAATCGTGGACTACCTAGGCCTCAATATATAGGCCACAAGTCCTCAAATCTCCTATAATAGATCCTTCTCCATGCAAGGAATACTTACTAGAAATATCTAAGCATTTGATAGTACATTGTCCCACATCTAATCTCAACTGGGTCTCTAATAGAACTGACATGCAACAATTATCCATGAGTGAATCCTCAGTTATCTAAAATAATAGTTGTCACATGCATGCAAGTATTAACAAACTATATTTTATTATTTTAACAACTTGTTAAAATAATCTAACTAGACTTGACTAGTTAGAACTAAGTCAACTGATTTTCTCATTATAGAACTCATACTTATTCCCTCAATCAGTGGAGGAAATTAAGGATAAATTCCTCAATCATTGGGACAACTCATGTGTATGCTCACAAAGACTTCAAATTTGAATTTCCTTAACTAATTAACTCAACTGAATTAATTAATTAATATTTCCAACTGTTGTTAAGACCAAAATTAATTTTACTTCGTATAAATAGAATAGGGACTATTATAAATAGGAAGAGACCCAGAAATGCTATTTTTAGAACTTTCTTATTTTAACAGGTTCACCTATCACCCAATGTGTTCAATGACCTCACTGGCCAAACTGTTGTTTTGAGATATACTATTTTTAGACATGCTATTATTAGCAGATCTATTTTTATAACATTCTAAATTTAGCATTTCTTGTTTCACATTTTTCAACACTCCCTCTCAACAAGAAAGGCTTCCTCTCGAACCTGATTTTGTAACTCTAGAATGTTCTGCATGCAACAAATCTACTCAGTCCATTTGCTCCAACAACACTTAGAACAAAAACACTCCCAACTGACCACTATGTTGGGCTAGGAACAAGCTCTAATGCTGAAGCTCTACCTGTTGCTGACAAGTGCTCCCTCTCTTACATCTACACTATTGCAACATCTCCATGCATCTCACACCATTGCACACCTCTCTGTGCCACCTAGCACTGTGGAAAACACTTGTGGCTCTTATATTGCTACAGCCTGCTAGCTATGCGCTATCTTGGGATTCCCTGCACTGTCACTCTCTCTACCGCTCCATTTGCATCTGTCTCTACCCAATCAGTTAGTTCTTGCTACTCCACATTGGGGCTCCCGTAGCAAGGTCTCAACCAATAGGTTGGGTACCTCAAGGATCCTGCCCCGCCTCCTCGGGAGGATCACTCCACATCGCCCCACCTCCTACCTAGAGGTATGGCTGCATGTGATCCCTCTACCCACCTGGCTCGAAGTTCTCCCCTACTAGAGGTCTCTGCATGAGTAGATGCCTCTACTTGATCTCCTCTTAGCTTCCTCTATTGTGGCTACTCCACAACCTCCTGAATCTGTTGCACCAATCGTGGCTCCTCCACAATCGTCTGAGACTTCTTCTGGCTCTGCATGTTGAGAGGTACTATACCCTCCCTCTCAACCACCAAGTCTCTAACCTTTGTCTTTCTTCTCAAGGCTTTGCATGCATCTTGTACCTCAAGTGCATACAGGTTCTTGGCTAGCACACAAATCTATTTACACTTTCCCACTGTCACAAAATTTTCTAGAAAAGGAGCTGATTTTAAATGAGCAATCTCTCCCTCATCCAAACTCCGATTCAATTTTTTATTTTTATTTTTCGATTTTGGGTATTTTCTGCAAGGAATCCAAATCTGCTATTTATTTCTAAAAATTTTGTACAAAAGTTTTTAGACCTACTCTGCAAACTCTCAGCCCAAAACTCAAAACTTTGAAATCTCCTCTTAGTACATTGTTCTTGCTTGATCACCTGTGCTCCAATACCATGTAGAATTTTGTAGAATTTTTCTACAAATCAGCTAGCTTTGATACCAAGTAGAATTTTGTAGAATTTTTCTACAAATCAACTAGCTCTGATACCATGTAGAGATTTCACTTGTAGAACAAACGGATATATGCAATGTCCTAAAGCATAATACTTGTTCTAATTCTACAAAACATCAAGCGGAAGCATAATCGAATTCATGAGCAACATCAAGTAGAAACATGCATAATTGATCAAGAGAAATAATCACACATAACACAAGATAGATCCAGGGGAAAGCACCAGCACAAAACCCCAACCATGTATTATCAATCAAGTGTAGATCTTCATACAAAAAGAATCAACTCAATAGTTATCATGCTCTCTCTGTAATCAGAAGATCCTGATGATCTTCAATCAGAAGATGAAAATCATGGACTACCTAGGCCTCATAATATAGTCTGAAAATTTGCCTAACCATACCTGCTGTCACCTCAGGTCCAACTATGTAGTCATAGAAGAAAATAGATTTCTTCCTCATGCAAGGAATACTTACTAGAAATATCCTAGCATCTCATAGTACACTGTCCCACATCTGATCTCAACCGGGTCTCTGACAGAACTAACATGTAACAGTTATCCATGAGTGAATCCTCGGTTATCTAAAATAATAGTTGTCACATGCATGCAAGCATTAACAAAAACTATATTTTATTATTTTAACAACTTGTTAAAATAATCTAACTAGACTTGACTAGTTAGAACTAAGTCAACTGATTTTCTCATTATAGAACTCATACTTATTCCCTCAATCAGTGGAGGAAATTAAGGATAAATTCCTCAATCATTGGGACAACTCATGCGCATGCTCACAAAGACTTCAAATTCGAATTTCCTTAACTAATTGACGCAACTGAATTAATTAATTAATATTTCCAATTGTTGTTAAGACCAAAATTAATTTTACTTCCTATAGATAGACTAGGGACTGCTATAAATAGGAAGGGACCTAGAAATGCTATTTTTATAACTTTCTATTTTTAGAAGTTTCACCTCTCACCCAATGTGGCCAATGACCTCACTGGCCAAACTGCTATTTTTAGACATGATATTTTTAGAAGGTCTATTTTTAGCACATTCTAAATTTAGCATTTCTTGTTGCACACTTTTCAACAAACCTCGCCACCCTCCATAAATGTTTGATGGATGCCACCTCCCTTGCGACTCGAGGTTGATGGATATTTCACAAAAATAGCAATAACACCTCCCATACACAAGGTGCCTTGAGAGGACGGGGAGGTCGATCCTTGCACCGTCTTCTAGGTGGTAGTCATGAATGTGTTACTTCATTAGCTTGGCTTATCACCAACAGCGGGGAAGCCTCTTCCGAAGCCATGATCCTTTTGCACTCCCAAAGGTGGATGTCTTGTGAAAGTGGGGGCCAGTCCTCGATGAGTTCCTTACCCTGAAGATCACTTCCCCAGTTGATGACTTTGTCTGCCACCTTGTTATCTTCTCGGCCAACGTGCTCTGTGATTACATTTTCGAAGGAGGGGAGCCTGGAGTGAATATTCTCACCAATAAGCTCAAGCTTCGAACTCTTGATCACTCTATCCAAGGGAACCATTGATCAAATTTTGCAGCATGGAGATTGGACTTTTAGAATCTCCCGCGACCTGTAGTTTTTTCACCCTCATTTCTTGAGCTACTTGCAATCCTTTCTCCATTGCTAGGAATTTAACCACATTATTAGTGGAACTACCACATGAGGCTTCAAAAAATTCATCGCTTGCCCCTTTTAATTACAGATTACACCCTCAAGACTTGTCGGTCCCGGGTTGCCTTCAGAGGCACCATCAAAGTTAATTTTGAAGAACCCTAGTGGGGGTCAGAGGAAAGTGTTGGGTGAGTGTTCTCTCATTGGTGGAAGACCAGTAAGTCCCGGAGCAATGGAGTCCAAGCTAAGAGCTAGATTCGTCAAAATGTCGCACTCCCTACCCTTCACTTTCCAATAATCCTTCGACCAACGAGAAATCGAGATGGTTTCCTTGATATTACATAGCACAACTTTGCACACTTGGTCCCCCTCGATGGCTTCTGAGTGGAATACTTCTCGGTTTCTTGCTTTCCAAAGGTTCCAGAGGAAAAATACTTGTGAAATACACCATGCCCTTAGTGGCGATGGGATTTTTAAAGAGCGTCCAATGCCACATCTCCATTGATTCTTTAAAACTATTATTCGACTGGTCAATCACCCCAAACAATGAGGCAATCTGGTCCTAAATCTCCCTTTCCTTTGAGTAGAAGTTTAGTAAATGATCAGTTATTTCTTCCTCACTACAACAGAGAGGACACCGAGAAGGACCACAAATATTTATTTATTTATTTTTGTCCCATGTGAGAAGCTTTCCTTTCCCAATTAACCATAGAAATAACTAAACGTTTGGCTAAAGCCTAGAATACCTTATTTGTTTCCATAAAGGATCATGATTCATATCCCTTAAGGCAGATAAAATCAAATAAGCTTCTTTAAGAGAGAACATTCCTGTCGAAAGATGACCCCAACGCAACTTGTCAACTTCCCCATTGTTGAAAATAGGGCATTGTCGGAGGATCAGAGTGAGGGCTTCATAATCCATAGGTAGTTTATGGGTTGGCCAATGCACTAAGGATTTCCACTCTTGTCATTTCGACATATGGTTGGCTTCTTTACAGAAATCCTTTACTCTTCTAGCTCCTAAATGAGTGGTAAAGGCTTGGATATCCCTAAGAATTTCCTCCTGCATTAATCTGGGGTGTTGAATCCATGCCTCATCCTAAAATCTAGCCTTGCACCCATTCATGATTTCCCAAAAACTATGATCATGTATAAGGTCCCTATGTTCTTTTACATGATTCCAAATAGAGGAGCAATTCGGTAGGTTATGATGGTTATTCAGAGGGTCCTTCCAACCAACAGTGTGTTTGGTCAATTTAGTGTGTCCTAAATTGCTACATTAATTATCAATCTGGGAGTCGTAAACTGATGAAGTGTGGCGCACTATATGTGCAAGATAACCTCTTTCTTACTTTTTGTCGTTTTTTATTTTTATGTTGTTTTTGGGGGGTTTTATCTTCATTTCTCTCATAATGTGAATGGAATTCTTATTCCTAAGTTTCTAGAAGGCAAGTATGGTTATAGGTTTTAAGGCAATTATGTCCTCTATAAGGGTTCCCAAAACTTAACACTTCAGAAGGTCTTAGAACATACTAGTGAAAAATAATACTTGAATCAAGAATGAAAATATGTTGCTATTTAAAACAAGTAATTAATGAACTACTGATTATGAAACTATCATCTCTGTTGCTGTCTAAATACAAAAAAATTATTTAAGCTACTGCACTCAAGGAAATAAAAGATTGCAAAGAAAGTAAAACTAAAATCAAATTACATCATTCATAGTCTGATTTCTCGCCAGTTAGTCTAGCTATGGTTTTCGGAGATAATGGTCAATGACATGAGCAATCCAATATCTAATTGCAGAAAAGTAAACTAATAATCAAATCACAACATTCATATTTTGATCCCTCACCAGTTAGTCTAGCTATGGCTTTCAGAGGTAACCGTTAATGAAATGAGCAATCCAATATCTAATTGTAGAAAAGTAAACTAAAATCAAATCACAACATTCATATTTCGATCCCTCGCCAGTTAGTCTAGCTATGGCTTACGGAGGTAACCGTCAATGAAATGAGCAATCCAATATCTAATTGCATAAAAGTAAACTAAAATTACATCACAACATTCATATTTCGATCCCTCGCCAGTTAGTCTAGCTATGGCTTTCGGAGGTAACCGTCAATGAAATGAGTGAGTTGATTTCTAACTAACTTAACAAAGAAAATGAACAAGACTAAAATCAACAAAACAAAACTGGAATTAAAAGAAACTAAGAAAAGCAAAGTCAGCAGAGGATCAATTCCATATCACTAGTTATTATGAAAATTATATACAGATGCCCGGGCTGCCTACTTTATCCTGAAACATGCACACACTGATCAGCGTTATACAAAGCTTGTAAAGTCATGGACATAAGTGAAATATTAGAAATATATACACAAGTGAATAACTATAAAACATGTGCAGTGAAAATAAGGAAATGATACATAAAGACTATACAACAACAATGGAAACGAAACCTCAGTGTGCAGGGGCCCTCTGCACAACCTTGGCCAATAGGCTATCAATCAAAAATTACGTTCACGCAAGCATGTAAAACAGAGTCTTCTTGTATATCTCAAAACACAGTTACAGCAATAAAACTAGTGTCACAACACAATGAATTCTTAAGAGCAAAATTACATTCAAAAGACTAACTACTATGCGTATAGAAACGCATTATTTATAACAAAGGTTACATAATTGTTTTCCAAAAAAACTATGCAAACAGAGACACGTAAAAGACAGCTTCTATGGATTTAGCATAATGGTTGTCGTGTTGATTAAATCTATTAAGGATGGTTGTTGGATTCACCTTGTGGAGCAGTCCACAGGTGTCGATATGTCCCCAAGGATCTAGGAACGGCCACGAAAGTCTTCACGTGTTTGAAAACGGAGTCCTGTTGCCGTAGGACTCCTATGTTTGACCATCGCTTGACCACCTTTGACCACGACCTTCTTTGATGAATCGAGCTGGACCAATAGGACCTGATTCATGTCTAGGTCATTTCCAACTTGCCCATGTGGCTTGCTTTGCCTGGTGACACCTGCAACCTGGAGTTTAACAAAAACAGCTGCGGAAAGTTGAATCAACTACGAAAAGTGGCTGCATTCCAAAGCTCATAAGCAAAAATCTAATTCAAACAGCAAACACAAAACATAATTAGAAAACCATTTTAATGCTCTTTTGGAATCAGTATGCAATGATGTTGATGGCTTAGGAGGTGCAGGTGAATGGAAAGAGTCTAGGAAAATGTGTAGGAGAGATGCAAGTTCAAGGCTCAACACAGTGCCATATTTAAATGGCCAAATTATCCACGAGATATCTTGGCCTCCCTGCAGCCACCACCACCACACTTTGGAACTAAGGGTATGTGACAATATTTCTGGATCTTTTATCCCAAGGCCTCCATGGAACTATGGTTTAAATAATTTGTCCCATGCCATTAGAGCCCATTTTCCACCAATCTGTGGTCCTGACCAAAGATATCTCCAAAATTTGGCAGTTAGATCCTTATAGATGCTTCGAGGATTCAAAAGGGCTGAGAGTTGGTATATCAGGGTAGCTTGTAGGACAAATTTCAAAAGGACAAGCCAACCGGTAGAATTCAAAACCCTAAAGGTCCAACTGGAGAGCTTCTGGTCAATGCGACTGAGCATGTATTTCCAATAAGCAATATTTAAGGAGTTAGATACCAGAGGGACCCCGAGATATGTGCTTGGGAGTGAGCCAATTCTGAGTCCAAGGGTTCAAGCTAGATGGATTTGCACCCTTGGGTGAGTGTTAAAAAATAAGATATTTGATTTGTCGTCATTGATCAGTGTGCCCGATGCCTGCTGAAACTCCTCAAGGATGGAACCAAATTTCCTAGTTTCTTTAAGGGTTGGTTATCCATATACCATATTGTCATTAAAAATATTTGGTGAGTGACAGGAGGGGCTTCCTGGGAGAGTTTTATGCCCTCGATACTGTGGGACTTCATCATTGCGTTTATGAGTCTACTATGATGAAGAGAAAGGGGGATATGGGATCCCCTTGTCGCAAACCTCTACACCCATGTAAGGTGCGAGAGGTTGCTCCATTAACAAGAATGGAATAAAAGGGGGTTACAATCATGGACTTGACCCAGCTAATCCATGGGGGGAGAAGCCAAAGGCATCGAGGATGGACAAAAGGTAGTTCCAATTCATGCAATCATACACTTTTGAGAGATAAAGTTTAATGAGCATACCTAGAGATTTGGATGAGGATAGAGAGCAGTGTCAAGCTAAGGCTCGAGGAGTTGGACTAACAGGAGACCCCAAATATAAATGGCAAGAGTTAAGGCCTATGCATAAAATAGGAGACTCTGACAACCAACAACAAATGTGCCAAATCTAAATTTTTCCATGAGGAAGGGTATAGTAATCCACAATGGAGTTGGTTTTAGATTTTCACAAGTAAAAAGCTTGAAAGTTGTCTAGAGGACTAGTAAACATTCAAAGTTGGACAGTAAAACGTGCATGAGACTGAGTACAATAAGAGTTGCCCACATGTATCCTTAAGAGGGGAGCTTGCATCCTTTCAATTCCACCAATATCCGTATTTGCACTTACAAATCATTTACTCTTTCTAAATATGGTTAATACTCATTTTTATATTTTAATAAATTTCATTAAATGTAATCTTATCATGACTATTAGAGCAAATGGAGTGTCAAAGCCAATGTCTTCATATTAAATAAAGTTTGTATTAGTTTGAACTCATCAAAATTCACAAATAAAGTGTGTTGATCCTATACATTACCATATTTTTATTTAATTATTCTAATTAAATAATTGATGGTTAATTATTATAATTAAATATTTGATGATCAGTTCAACCGTATAAAAATATGCACAAAATTTTTGGATTGATAATTATAATCTCTACTAATTAGGGTATGAAATAATGAATGCTTTTATTTTTATTTTATAAGATTATTTTAAATTATTGTTTATTATATTTTTAAAATTAAATATTAATTATTAATTATAAATTATTTAAGTTATTTTTTAAGTAATTTTATTATTAGATAAAATGCATTTTTTATTAACATTTTTTCTTCTTAATTTTAATCAAAATTCAGTAAAGGGTTTTTAAACTTTGTAGTTTAATTGGTTTAATATGTAGAATTTGAGTTGCACACTAGTTCTCTAGGTTACTGAATCTATTTATGTATTTAAAAAAAACATTTTAAATAACAAAAAATCACAATCTTGCTTAAAACCATTTATTTCTTTTAAATATTTAAAAAAATCACTTTTACAAATTATAAAATTTAATTTGGTTTGACTAGATTTAATATATTTTTATAGTATTTATAAGTAAATTAATTTGATTAGATTATTAAATTTTAAAATAGTATTTATAAGTAAATTAATAATATGAAGTATATTGTATTTCTATATAACACATAATCTTAATCTTAATTTTTTAATAAGAATGTAATCTTTTCTTGAAGATGAACGCATGGACCAAATATTGGCAATGTGATTTTTCCGAAAATCTTTATAAATTAACTAAGAATGTAATCTTCTAACTTTTAATAAAACTTTGATATTTTATTTAAAAAGATAAATCAACATTATTTATAATTTTAAAAATACACTTTTAATTACATTTATAATAATTATTACAACCATGTAGACTCCAATTTAATTTACAAGACCAATTTTGAGTCCACGAGAATGACTTGTTGAATGACTAGCTATACAGAGGGTATCGTGTCCAACTACACTTCTCACAACTGGGAATGGCCCAATAACAAAGACATATAGTAATAGCTAAACTAGAGACCACACTAACACAATGCCACTAGGGGCCTTTAAGACCTATTCGAGGATTTTGGTTTACTTAATAATCCTTAAAAATATTAACAAAAATATACTAGAGGAAATTAAAAGAAAATCCATGTAGATTATGTGAAGACCAAAAATAGAAAGGAATTCCCCAGTCTCGTTTGGAGTGGTGAGTCACACCACTTTTCCTTCTCCATGCCCATGTCCTCTAGATAAATCATTCAAAGAAGCTCAACACTCCTTTATTTGTGCACACCCTCTGTAGTCTTCCACCACAATGTTTATAGCTCAATACACCATGCAGCCCCCAAGACTAAGTCCCCTCTGCATTCTACCTAGATTGTCATTAGGGCATGTTCCTTAAGCCTCGTCCATTATCTTTCCAAAATTCTCTCCTTCGAATTTCCTCCCTAGTTCCTCTCTTGCGGCAAGGAAATTGGAAAACAACCTGAGGTCACCCTGTGCAACTTTGTAAACTGCTAACACTACTTGCCAACTTTTCATTCCTTAAAAGCCTCTCCATTACACAAGATAGAGTCATATGGTTGTGCATGTGAGGGGGTGGAAACGACACCCTGCATTTACTCCCTAATCATGTCCAAGGTGGTGTGCATGACTCTCGATCCACCTATTACCCTCTGATTCCACCCCCATCAGGGGAATTTTAGAACATATAATTAATAAATATATTTAATAAAAGAATAATTAAAAATAAAAATATTTCTAAATATAAAAATGTGAAATATATACCTTTTTTTGTAAGTCAAAATTCTATTCATTCTTCAAAAGAGGCACATCAGTAGAAAAATGCAGATTGTCTCACCTCACCCATGTTTGTTGACTATTGTAATTAGCATATGGTAAAGAAACAAAAAAGCAACTAAATACATAGTCCACAATTTAGGAGGCCAAAAGCACCAGTAAACACACAAAACAAGTAAAACAGTCATCTGATGTAATGGAGGTTGGGTTTTTTTAATTTGTTCGTGGAGGAGGAGGAGGGTGGAAGGAGCACTAAACATGCTCTTCGAAGTGAGCCATCCATGTCTCCAACTTCTCCACCTTCTCGGATAACAGGTTATGGCCTCGCCAGAGCACCACGATGCACTCTCAAACATGGCACTAGAAGTAGTGCATTTTGTTCAATGTTGCAATAAGCTCTACATGCTTTTCCTATTGCACCTACTCCGAGGTTTCTAGGAATTACACTACTAACTAAATCAAACCCTGACAGTTTTCCAAACAAAATTCTTGTCTCTGTCTATGTCCCGAATTATGCGCCATCCCTGTCGCCCCTAGCCAGCACAATGCATCGCTCCACCCCGCTATTGGCTCTGCAAGGTACAACTCCTACGGCCTGCCACTGATCCACCACGACCTTGACCACTACGAACCCTAAAGACCGCCTGACCTGAACGACCAGCATTGCTACCACCCCAAGCGGAGCTAGATTTCGCCACTACCAACTGCAAGGGAGACTCCCAACCCTTCGAACCATCGAAGTTGAGCTTTAGCTGTGAAGAAGAACGAGAAATACGAGGTACCCAACGCATTATGGAAGAACTGGAACTGGTGAGAAGGGTCGAAGCTAACCAGCGAGTTGCTACACAAACTACAATTTCAATCTCATAGAATTGCCCCACCCACGTCATCATGACCACAAACAACGAATCAAGGATAAATATAGGGAACCACAATTCCAAATCGGCAATAAGGAACTAGACCCACAATTCACCATCCCCCACCCTTTGTAAGAAGACCACTAGTCAAATCACCCTAAGTCCAACATACCCTCTTCACAAAAACCGCCAAACATTGTAGAACCCTGACAAAGAACTACTAAGGACAGAGAGCCAAATTCCACTCTAATGCGGAGGAACACCCACCCATCCATAGTAGGACCAACAAATGGGTTTCAGAACCAAAGGTATGAATCCTTTCCTGCTCGAGATATCTAGATACCATACACCAAACATGCAATTAACCAAACTACGCACCCGTAAGCGAAGGAGGGGACGTCGGCGATGAAATCACCACCTTTCCCAAAGAGGGTGCCCTCTGAACTGTCCACTCTTATGCCCAAATCTCAAGTTGAACTCACCAAAATTATACCAAGCCCAGACTGCTTGGTAGAAAACCTTGTAGAAATTTCACCTGTAGAACAAACCGATATATGCAATGTCCTAAAGCATAATACTTGTTCTACTTGTACAAAACATTAAGCAGAAGCATAATCAAATTCATGAGCAACATCAAGTAGAAACATGCATAACTTATCAAAAGAAATAATCACACATAACACAAGATATATCTTGGGGAAAGCATCAACATAAAAGCCCAACCATGTATTATCAATCAAGTGGAAATCCTCTTCAAAATACAAAAAGAATCAGCTCTCAAGCTATCCAATTCTCAATGAACTATGAAGATGTGAAGATATATCTCATGAACCAACCAAGCCCTGTATACACAGGCTTTACCTATGGTCCAATCCCTATTTCCTTGCCCATTCAAAACTAAGTCAATTGATTCTCTCATTATAGAACTCATACTTATTCCCTCAATCAGTGGAGGAAATTAAGGATAAATTCCTCAATCAGTGGGACAACTCATGCGCATGCTCACAAAGACTTCAAATTCGAATTTCCTTAACTAATTGACGCAACTGAATTAATTAATTAATATTTCCAATTGTTGTTAAGACCAAAATTAATTTTACTTCCTATAGATAGACTAGGGACTGCTATAAATAGGAAGGGACCTAGAAATGCTATTTTTATAACTTTCTATTTTTAGAAGTTTCACCTCTCACCCAATGTGGCCAATGACCTCACTGGCCAAACTGCTATTTTTAGACATGATATTTTTAGAAGGTCTATTTTTAGCACATTCTAAATTTAGCATTTCTTGTTGCACACTTTTCAACAAACCTCGCCACCCTCCATAAATGTTTGATGGATGCCACCTCCCTTGCGACTCGAGGTTGATGGATATTTCACAAAAATAGCAATAACACCTCCCATACACAAGGTGCCTTGAGAGGACGGGGAGGTCGATCCTTGCACCGTCTTCTAGGTGGTAGTCATGAATGTGTTACTTCATTAGCTTGGCTTATCACCAACAGCGGGGAAGCCTCTTCCGAAGCCATGATCCTTTTGCACTCCCAAAGGTGGATGTCTTGTGAAAGTGGGGGCCAGTCCTCGATGAGTTCCTTACCCTGAAGATCACTTCCCCAGTTGATGACTTTGTCTGCCACCTTGTTATCTTCTCGGCCAACGTGCTCTGTGATTACATTTTCGAAGGAGGGGAGCCTGGAGTGAATATTCTCACCAATAAGCTCAAGCTTCGAACTCTTGATCACTCTATCCAAGGGAACCATTGATCAAATTTTGCAGCATGGAGATTGGACTTTTAGAATCTCCCGCGACCTGTAGTTTTTTCACCCTCATTTCTTGAGCTACTTGCAATCCTTTCTCCATTGCTAGGAATTTAACCACATTATTAGTGGAACTACCACATGAGGCTTCAAAAAATTCATCGCTTGCCCCTTTTAATTACAGATTACACCCTCAAGACTTGTCGGTCCCGGGTTGCCTTCAGAGGCACCATCAAAGTTAATTTTGAAGAACCCTAGTGGGGGTCAGAGGAAAGTGTTGGGTGAGTGTTCTCTCATTGGTGGAAGACCAGTAAGTCCCGGAGCAATGGAGTCCAAGCTAAGAGCTAGATTCGTCAAAATGTCGCACTCCCTACCCTTCACTTTCCAATAATCCTTCGACCAACGAGAAATCGAGATGGTTTCCTTGATATTACATAGCACAACTTTGCACACTTGGTCCCCCTCGATGGCTTCTGAGTGGAATACTTCTCGGTTTCTTGCTTTCCAAAGGTTCCAGAGGAAAAATACTTGTGAAATACACCATGCCCTTAGTGGCGATGGGATTTTTAAAGAGCGTCCAATGCCACATCTCCATTGATTCTTTAAAACTATTATTCGACTGGTCAATCACCCCAAACAATGAGGCAATCTGGTCCTAAATCTCCCTTTCCTTTGAGTAGAAGTTTAGTAAATGATCAGTTATTTCTTCCTCACTACAACAGAGAGGACACCGAGAAGGACCACAAATATTTATTTATTTATTTTTGTCCCATGTGAGAAGCTTTCCTTTCCCAATTAACCATAGAAATAACTAAACGTTTGGCTAAAGCCTAGAATACCTTATTTGTTTCCATAAAGGATCATGATTCATATCCCTTAAGGCAGATAAAATCAAATAAGCTTCTTTAAGAGAGAACATTCCTGTCGAAAGATGACCCCAACGCAACTTGTCAACTTCCCCATTGTTGAAAATAGGGCATTGTCGGAGGATCAGAGTGAGGGCTTCATAATCCATAGGTAGTTTATGGGTTGGCCAATGCACTAAGGATTTCCACTCTTGTCATTTCGACATCTGGTTGGCTTCTTTACAGAAATCCTTTACTCTCCTAGCTCCTAAATGAGTGGTAAAGGCTTGGATATCCCTAAGAATTTCCTCCTGCATTAATCTGGGGTGCTGAATCCATGCCTCATCCTAAAATCTAGCCTTGCACCCATTCATGATTTCCCAAAAACTGTGATCATGTATAAGGTCCCTATGTTCTTTTACATGATTCCAAATAGAGGAGCAATTCGGTAGGTTATGATGGTTATTCTGAGGGTCCTTCCAACCAACAGTGTGTTTGGTCAATTTAGTGTGTCCTAAATTGCTACATTAATTATCAATCTAGGAGTCGTAAACTGATGAAGTGTGGCGCACTATATGTGCAAGATAACCTCTTTCTTACTTTTTGTCGTTTTTTATTTTTATGTTGTTTTTGGGGGTTTTTATCTTCGTTTCTCTCATAATGTGAATGGAATTCTTATTCCTAAGTTTCTAGAAGGCAAGTATGGTTATAGGTTTTAAGGCAATTATGTCCTCTATAAGGGTTCCCAAAACTTAACACTTTAGAAGGTCTTAGAACATACTAGTGATGAAAATAATACTTGAATCAGGAATGAAAATATGTTGCTATTTAAAACAAGTAATTAATGAACTACTGATTATGAAACTGTCATCTCTGTTGCTGTCTAAATACAAAAAAATTATTTAAGCTACTGCACTCAAGGAAATAAAAGATTGCAAAGAAAGTAAAACTAAAATCAAATTACATCATTCATAGTCTGATTTCTCGCCAGTTAGTCTAGCTATGGTTTTCGGAGATAATGGTCAATGACATGAGCAATCCAATATCTAATTGCAGAAAAGTAAACTAATAATCAAATCACAACATTCATATTTTGATCCCTCACTAGTTAGTCTAGCTATGGCTTTCGGAGGTAACCGTTAATGAAATGAGCAATCCAATATCTAATTGCAGAAAAGTAAACTAAAATCAAATCACAACATTCATATTTC
>APFE030568651.1:0-26124 GCA_000404065.3 Pinus taeda
TTTTGGGATCTAGTGGGAAATCTCTGTGTATACATGTTTTATGTGTTATGCTCTCGCATTTTTATTTTTCCTGTGATTTAGAATTCGTATGCAAGTAATTTCTATACGGGGTTAAAACCTACACTAGAGACATTGGGACACAAACACTACCTCACAGATAGATGGAATGGATAACCTTCTCTTATCCTTGCATTCTTGTCTGGATAAAAGGAAGATCTGTTACTCTCAGGATGAGGATCAACTAAGATGGGGAAAACTGGATGGTGGCTCTTTCAACCTAAAGGAAGCCAGACTTATTTAGAAAATAGAAATTAGGAAGAGAAGGTGAATTGGCACAACAATGTATGGGACACCACCATCTGGCCGAAAATAAAAACCTTGTTATGGCTCTTCATGAATCAGAGGATCCTTACTTGGGAGAACCTATGAAAAAAAGTTTTTATCAGTCCATCTCGATGCCCCCTCTGTGAAAAAGAAGAGGAATCAATGAATCGTCTCCTCAACATTTGTGAATGGACCAATAAACTTTGGATTTGGGTGGAGGAAATATTTAATCAAACAGACAAAATCTGAGAATCTATACAAGATAACATATCCAACTGGAGAACCAATTATTCCAACTGCGACTTTGTAAACATTCTATGGAAGCTAAGTCCTGGTTTTATAGTCTAGTCTACATGGAAAGAAAGAAACAGAAGAATTTTTCAAAGTGATTCCAGGTAGCTAGACACTATTAAAACTAATATCATGCAAAATATGTGTGATACTACCCTTACCAGGTGTAAAGCAGAACAAGAGCTCAGGCCATCCGCAAATGATAGGCGAATTCTGAAGATTTTCGGGATAATTTTTGCAACTGATCCCATTTCTCCAGTGCAGCGACCTCAACCTAGTTCCTCTCTACTCTCCTGGCAACCTCCTCTATCGTGATTTCACAAGTTAAATTTTGATGGGGCCTCTTGGGGCAACCCTGACCCGGCCGGCCTTGGAGGTGTAATACGCAACAACAAAGGTGAAATTCTCCACATCTTCAGTAATTATCTGGGGGGAGCTACCAACAACGAAGCCGAATTTGCGGCTCTGGAGCAAGGTTTACTAATCCTAATTCACTTGGGGAAAGGGGCAACAATAGTGGAAGGAGACTTGCTCCTAGCTATCAATGCGGCGAGGAAATTACAAACTAGTTCGTGGGTCGAGAAGGTAACAAAGAACTGGCGACTAGCCATGGTCATTGAGCTCATAGCAAGACATATCTTCATTCTAGATGGGGTGGTTCTGCAGGAAATTATAAGAAATCCGAATGCTTTGGCGGATAGCCTTGCAAACCACGTGGTAAACCATCGAAATGATAGCATGGACACCTATTGGCAGAAAGTCGCCTGTGGAAATCTTCAGAACAAATGCTTACAAATATCCAGGCACGACCTCACAGGTGTGTAAGGAGGGAGGGACGACATACATGAGACCTCTCATCAATGATTTATGTGGCCAGCTATAAATGATCACTCCCTAATCCATCATGTCTGGAAATGGCACCATGGGTGGGACTCCTATGGTTCACTTTGGGAAAGGTGGAAGGTCCACCACAGAGATAGAGGTCAGTTCACATATCATGAATCAGAGTACACGTGGCTTTGGCTCCTCAGTAATAAGTGCGATAATCCAAGTGTAATCGACTGTAATTATGAGAAGCCAGTCTGTAACCTGCTAGGGACGCAGACTGTCAGGTACATGGAAAATATGGAGGCTTCGATAAGGATCGTGGACCCTCACATTGTGCCCACAACTATTAATACGCAGACCACCGGGATTGATTTCACCTGCCTTAGTTATTTCGTAGAGCTCAGCCTTGTGCATACTCTATGGTGTTTAGAATCCTGACTGTCAATTGCCAGCACCTGAAAAAGTGTTATGGCAAAGAGCAATAGCCAAAGTGCTAGAGAAACCAGGGAGTTGAAAAGAGCTTAGGGGATTTACGAGGCCTCTGTCTCCACAAAAGGAAAACAATACATTGAAGAAATCCAAGCCGAGGTAAACAAAGCCCAGGAAGGAATGGACATCAACACTATTAGTGAGGAGATTGAATGGCTCTTGGACACAGGCACCCTGACAACCAAGGGCACCCAGCTCCTCAGAACACAGAGTGAGGCCTGGCGAATGAAGACAATGCTAGCTAAAGCCCTAAGCTTGCAAGGGGCAGCTTTGAAGGATGCTTACCAAATGAATTCTATCGCCTTGGCCAAGATTTCTGCAAGGCTAGATAAGATGGAAATCACCATGAACTCCCTTATGGAGGAACTGAGAAGGTTGGCTCAGAGCCTGGGAGCTTCCATTCGGATCTTAAAGCTTTCTATTCGCTAGGGGCTTAATGTTGCTATTGATATCCCAAAGGACGACTCCAAAAGCACCACCATCAAACACCACAGGTCCCGTAGTGCATCCAAGGAAAATGATGGAGTTGGTACAAGTGTTGCTACTCCTCAAGAAGTGGTAAAAATTAACCAGTAGGTCTTCATGGAGGCAGTTGTCCACAGCAAGTTACAATCTACCCTCTACTGCTTAGTTTTTCATTTCTATTGTCTTTTTAGTTTTTCATTTCTGTTGTTTGATGTTCATACCTTGTGGCGGGCCTTTCAGAGGCCTTCTCTGATAGTTTTGGCTATAGTTATGTCTGGCGGCCCTATGTGGTTGGCTGTTATCTAGTTCGGTCCATGTTTAACCAAGATTCTGATATGGTAGATCAGTTTAAGCGCAGCATGTTTACTGCTCCATAAGGCCTTTGTAAACAGTCTTTAGTTTTGTCTGGCATGCCTTTCTCTATTCTCTCTGGCAATGGAAGACCCCTTTTCTAACCATATGTAATTTTTGTGATCTAATATATCAACTAATTTACACAACAACAAAAAATGTGTAGTAAAAGGGTGCATTTATTATGTAGAGATATGTTGGAGACAGCTAGAGGATATGTAGGATGTTGGTCCTGTGCACTTACTCATCTACAACTAAACTTGCTCTCTAAATTTACCTACTTAGAATTCAAGGATCTATTCAAAAACTGATGGACTCATGGATTGCAAGGATGACAGGGAGCTAGATCCACCATTCTAGGGATTTGGACGGAAGCAAACCTCCTTCCAAGGAGGCTTCCCCTTCAAAAACTTTTGTATAAATAAGGGAGCCCAAGGGCTGAAAAGGATTCAAATTTTTAGAGAAGAATAGTGATTGCTAGGTCTGAGATCTTGTACTTGTCATTTTCAATTTTCATATCATGTACTTGAGCATTGTTTTATATCCAAGAAAAAAATCCTATTATGCCAAAACTGAGTTTATTTTAGAAGGTTGAGTCCCATTGGGTTAGGATTGAACCCAAAGGCTCTAGTCTCTCTCATTTGTACATTTTAATATACATCTTTATTTCTTGTACTTAGGTTAGCAGTATTCCCTTTCTTGCAAGTTTGTTTATATAAAAAGTTGCATTTACAAATTTGTCAATCACCACTCTTATAAATTGTGGTTGTAAGACTATTGGAAAGCATAAGAAGATAGGTTTCATTTTTATTTTCCCTTTTTTGGTGACTAGTGGAATTGGCAATGGTGGTGGTATCATACTCGCGTTACATGGGATTGAATCCCACCAGCTGCCACTATAACCTCTAGGAGGAATCGCCCAGCCTACAAGGATGGCCCTTGGTTAAGATGAGACTTGAACTCGTTACCTACGCAGTGGCATGGACGAATTAGCATATCGTCCACTGCCCACAAGACCAAGCCTCTACAGGTAGATAAGTTTCACTTTTCATGTAGTAGGAATATCTTGAATAAAATTCAAATCATTCTTTCTTTCTAGTTTAATTTTCAACAATTGGCTTTGCTAACATGCTTTAGATGTTTTATAACATTGAGTAATCTTTGCAGGTGTAGGTCACATTGTTTGATTGCGTGGAATAAAACTATCATTTCCAATTTCCATCTTAATGTGAGCATCATCCTTCCTTCCTCAACAACCTCCTCAAAAGCACCGTTCGCCGAATCTCATTTCAGATTTGTTAAAGCCCATTATGTGCATTTCTCCTTATGCAAGATGGGCTCACGAGGGGTAATAAGATATGCAAGGAGCTCATACAACCTCCTTCTACCTTCTGCTACCCTTTGTCACCCTTAAACCACCTTCTAGGCCCTCAAAATTCTCTTCGATTTTATCCTATAGCAAAACAAGGCAATCTTGTAGCATCGTGTAACAATCATGTAACATCCTATAGCACTGTGAAGAAGCTCTCTAAACTTGACCGCAATTTCCTCTTGGGCTTTACTTTTTCATTTTACACATACAATGACCCCTAGGGTCTGAACCCAAGTTTGAGGAAGGCTAGAGACCACTTAGGATTTTCTTTTCATCACTACAATACATTTCATCGAAAGAAAACCTAGTTTATGCACAATAGAATCACAATGCTTGAAATAGAAACCCTAGCTTAAGAGGCATAAAACAAAGAAAGAAATTACAATATAACTTGCATAAAGTATAGAGAATTAAATCAACATTTGTCCATTGAATTCAAGAGATATAATATCCTAGCAACAAATTTCCTTAGGTTCTTCATAAAGTAATCATGAAAATCACCATTATGTTATTCAATTCATGAACCTGTCTACAAACCCTAATTTCTTAAATGTGTTACAATGGTAGAAACATAAGCTCTAAGTGGTATTTTTTCTTCCTCAATCATGGTTTTGGAGCCTAAGGGACATTATTTAGAGCTTATAGGAAAAAGTCAAGCTTCAAAGACAATTCTGATTAAGTTTGGAGGTCTTTTACACAGTGCTACAGGATGCTACGCAATTGCCTAGTTCTTCTACACGATTGAATCTGTGATAATTCTGAGGGTCAGAAAGAAAATATGAAGGTGGAAAAGGGTGGTGGAAGGTAGGAGAAGGTTAAATGTTTTTCTTGTTAATATTAGTACCCTTCCGAAGCCCATCTTGCAAAACAAATGATGCATGAAGTGGCCTTCTACAAACCAGAAATGTACTATCAATGAACAATGTTTTGGAGGTTTTGTTGAGGTAGAAAGGTAGGATGTTTTTGGGGAATTTTGGACACATTTTCCTTTAACATATATCTTATTATAAAAAATATTTGGAGGGAATTGTTGGTCTCAAATCATCATTGAAAAGTACATGAATGGGAAACATTTCTCAATATGGATCAAGGATGGTGCTCTGAGAAAAACATGTGCATCCTATATCTGGCATAGTATGATGAAAAACATACATTGGTTGCTTGTTTTTCTCTGCTCGGATGTTTGAGATGGTACAAAGATCAATATTTCTTTATATGCCCTCAAGGGAATTTTCAAAAACCCCTCATTATTGGTCCCTCTTCTAGTCTTCCTCCACCATAAATGCATTTTCTATCTTAACCAGATTCATATTATTTACAATAATTTCTCCACCTTCCATTCATGGCTCAAGGCAATCGAGTTGGGGTTACATGGTAATCTCAAAGTGAAATGGGAAGAATATCTTACACATTTGTGTGTCACTAGTATATCTATTTCTAATCAAGATGATAAGATGGTTTGGGACAGGTTGTATAAGAAAGGGAAAGAAGTGGCTCTGGAAATCTACTACAAACTTCCTATGGCCAAGAATGACTTTGAATACTATTTGTGGTTCCAAATAGCATGGAAATGGGAGATTCCACAGAAACTAAAATGTTTATGCTAGTTGGCTCCACATGATCGTGTGCTCACCTGGAAAAACCTTCAAGGGTTTCATTAGACCAGGAATTTGTCCTATGTGTATGATGGGTACTGAGGAAGTGAACCACCTATTGTTTAGTTGTCCTTTCACTATGGAAGTTTGGAATGGAGTTTTGGAATATTTAAACATTGTCTTTATAGGGACAATCATTTTATGGATGTTTGCTTAAGTTCATGGTTCAATACTCAAAAGGATCATCAAACCCTTCCATTCTACATTATCGGATCCATTTGGTGTAGCAAGAATTCCTTTTTATTTAACCAAAAATTGGTTGTTGTCAGGGATGTTGTGATTAAAATAGTGGCATATAATGAAAAAATAGGGACGAAAAAGAAGAATGCACACAAGAGGGCAATATGTACAAGGCCATTTGGAAGGATGTTCTTGCATGTTTTTTTTATGGAGCTTATCTATAGAGGAAATGTGGGTGTGGTGCTTTTATCGTCTTAGAACCAATAATATGTTATCGTTTTTGGTGGGAGGGTGGATATGACAAACAACAAAGAATAAATTATTTCTTTATGAGGTTTTCTCATATGCAAAAAATGGTTGGGTTTGGAGTTATTGCGTGTTCATGAGGACACAAAGGACATTATTGATTGTGTTGAATATTATACACAATTTAATCCTCCTATCCTATCAAACTGGACGTGACACATAAAAAATTTGGTGAGGACTTTCCAAAATATTTATATTAGGCATATCTACAAGGAAGAAAATCAAGTTGTCGATATTTTATCAAAGAGAGGCATATCTAATAATTCAAGGAAGTTCTTCTTTGCAACATCTGTATAGGACTGCTTGGTAAATGTTGGCAACATAAATTTCTCTTAGATTGCAAAGTTTTGTCAATTATCTGCTCTATTTGATGATGGTTTCAATCTACTGATATATTGGTCCTCATAAAGTTGTTGATAACTTGATGTATATGCTTTGATATCTCTTACTGACATATGCAGTGATCAGATCTGATAGTGAACAGGTGGAACAAGTTCAGGGGGAGAACAAGGTTGATGATATTTTGAGAACTAATAATGGACATATACAGCTTGCTTGTCTGGATAATGCTGCTAATGGAGCAGATCATATGAGAGTTGTTGATGACTATCATGGTCTTGTTTAAAATATTTGGTCTCTATTTGTAAAGGTCATGAAAAGACCTAATTTGTAACCCCACTATGCATGGGATAGATGATGTAATATTTCTTGTTTTCGACATGTATAAACAATTGGTATATCCCCACTTGGTTGGGTGGATGAGTCACATTTGGTATATCCCCACTTGGTTGGGAGATGGATGTATGTATGAGTCATTGGTGATAGGAAGGTCATTTGTGATGTATGTATAGAGTCATGTTCTTCTTTTAGAACATCTTTCTGCAAACTTTGCATATGCTCAGGGGGAGCATGAACTCAATCATGGGAGCTCAATCAGCACACTTTAGCATATCAGAGAATTTAGCATGCACTGAGGGGGAGCATGACCCTTTTCCCTTGATGTCAAAGGGGGAGAGTGACTTGGTGTGGTTGTTGTTTCCATCAAGTCCAAAGGGGGAGATTGCTGGCATTATGATGTATGTGTTGTACTTGATCGAAACCCACTTATAGCAGAACAACTCACTTGTATATGGTAACTAGATGAATCTACAGAAGAGATATCATATGTGACAGAATGCATGACAGTAATGTTTACAAATATGATGAAATGCAGTACAGCTTCAAGGAATCAGTTCAAAAGGCAACTCACTCAGATGAAAGATCACAGTATAGCAGGTAAACAACAAAGAACTACAAAATGAAAAAATAGAGGTATACGCAAGTTCAGCATTGACCAAGCTATGTATACACACGAATTCTGTATACAAGTCGCGTATATGTACACACACACTTTCATAGAAGGAAGAGTCGTATACCTTAGAAAACTAAATTTTTGGTCCGAATTATTTGGTCCATGGTATTTTGATCCATGGTATTGGTCCAAGGTATCTGGTCTGAGGTATTGACCCCAGGTATTGGGTCCAATGTATTGGTCCTAAGTGGTTTTGGTACATGGTATTGAGAAAGTCCTAAAACTATAAAAGGAGGAGAAGGTCATTAGGCCAAGGTATGCAAGTATCGAATATCTGATGAAGTGTGAGATCTAGTATGCAAGTTATTGGGTTATGGTGCATTATTGGATCTGAACCAAGGATGAACCTTAGCTGATGATGAGTGATCATATCTAATGATAGATCGAGATCTTAAGGCATAAAATGAATTATCATTAGGTGTTTTTTCTCATGTATATTCTAGATCTGAATTCTTACACATATATGATTCTGTAAATGATATGATCTGGGTATAACTAAAATCTGGAATAATTGTAGAATTTTGAATTTATATTTGCAGATATATACGCTCGTTGGCTTTAAGGAAAGCATGCATACACGTAGGTTCGAAACATGGAAGTAGCATATACCTTATAAAATATGTTTTAGTTGCTTCTGTTTGCTATTGCAGTGTTCTGGGTTCTGGCTGTGGTTCTGGTTACTGTATTCTGGTGACAGCATTCTGAATGATCAAATTGATGGGTTGTCAAAGTGATTGACAGATTCGATTGTGGTTGGTTCAAAATGAGATTGGTTGATGTAGATATATTTGATGATTGAATGATGTTGTTTATGGATCCAGTCTAAAATTTTATGAAACGAGGTCCTTGAAGGAAGAAAGAAGCTCGTAGCCTTCTATAAGTCAGTGCATATGTAATAGCAAACATATTGGCTAGTACAAGAGCTAGGGGGTTGTATCTCCCTTCTAGTAGAAGCTGGAGAATGAGAGAAGGTTGTATCCTTCTGTAGGTAGAAGCCTGCGTACTGGTATAAGACTGCACCAGTACAAAAATTGTAAACAGAATTTTCTTATTATTAAAAGAAGATAGAGATGACAGCAGTAGGTGATTTTCACCCACATTGGGTTTCCACCTTATATCTTGGTGTTCATGTGTGTTTCTTATGTGTGATGCTTTATTCTGCTTTGACTACACTGTCTAATGAATTCCTGATATGCTGATTAAAGTTCAATACATGATAATTTGGGTAAATCAAAAGATCTCTCTGTATATGTTGGTTTCATTAAGTACAGTTGTGTACACACACTAGTTCACTGAGATGAAGTAGCGTATGCAAATCAGTTTTAGAAATTAAATTATTGATGTGATAATACTAATTCACCCCCCTCTCAGTATTATTTCCAACAATTGGTATCAAAGCAGGTCTTTCAGAAGAAGCTTGATTGCTTGAAGGAAGATCCATCATCATGAGTAATCAAGAAAGTGGGGGATCCATTAGAGCGCCAAACTTTCACGGGAGCAACTTTGTTTATTGGAAGGTAAGAACCACAACCTATCTTCAATCTCTCGGAACAAATGTATGGGAAATCGTGGAAGGAGGATATACATTTCCATCAGCAATTCCTACAGATACGGCAGGTAAAAAGTAATATGAAACCAATGCCAAGGTTGCAAAACATTATTGGGAAGTTTGTCACACTCAGAGTTTGTCAAAGTTATGCAGCGCAAATTAGCCAAAGAAATAAGGGACAAAATTGTTCTAAGCTACAAAGGAGACTCTCAGGTAAAACGTGCTAAACTCCAAACTCTCAAAATTCAATATGAAACTCTCAAGATTCACAATGATGAAAGTATAGCTAGTTACTTCTTACATGTAGATGAGGTTGTTAAATGCATGAAGAATTTTTCTGAACAGATAAAGGAAGTTACCTTACTTGAAAAGGTTTTAAGATCCTTATCTGCTAAATTTGAATCAAAAGTATCTGCCATAGAAGAAAAGCAGGATCTAAAGACTATTACTATGACACAACTTCACAGAATCTTAACTTCCTTTGAGATGAGAAAAGGAGGTCCATCAGATATGAGAGAAGACGCATTTAAAGCTTCAGCAAAATGAAAAGAAGAACTCAATGAATTAGGACATATTTCAGAAGAAGAAGAGGAAGTAAACTTTTTCAAGAATCTTCAATGGGGTTCTAGAAGATTCAGAGGTAAACTACATTTCAAATGTTTTGTCTGTGGTAGAGTCAATAATTATGCTGTCAAATGTCCTCATAAGGGTAAATATGATAAAGGGAAGGAATCTGCAAAATGGAATAGAAAACAAAGTGTAAGTAAAAAGAGCTACTATACTCATGAAGATAGGGATGGTTTTTCAAATAGTCATGAAGATGAAAATAGTAATGACTATAGACTTCTGATGGATTATGAAGACAATGATTTTTTGGATGCTTTAGATGAAGATGACCTTTATGAAGAAATCTTTAAACTCAAAATCTGTTTTGAAGAAAAGAATATGATTATAGATACCTTGACATACCAACTTGCTGAAAGAGAAAACCACAATGAAAAACTAGAATGTGAAATTGTGGGTCTAAGAAAGGATCTTGAGAAAACAAAAGCTCTCAATCTTAGATTTGCTAAAGGATCAAAAACCTTAAATGAAGTTATCAAAGTGCAGCGTTCTCCTCTGATAAAGATAGGTCTTGGATATATTGTAGTAGTATCTCAATCATAGAAGTCGTCAACCTCCACTAAAAGCTATCTTGAAGCAGCAAAGAGCAGTGAAGAGTTTGACAATCGTCAGCAAAGGCATAAAGCAGATCACCAGGTAAATCAGGCTCAATTTACTTCAAGGATGAACAGAAGCCACAATCAACCTCAAGTAAATCGTACTCAATTTGCTTCAAAGATAAAAATCAATAGAAACTACAATCACCAGTTTAGTAGATTCAATAATTGTAGGAACTTATTTAATGGTCAATGTTTCTCATGTCATAATTTTGGACACAAAGTTGCTCAATGTGTTGCTTACAAAACCATCATGACTAGAGAAGCACGAAATCAAAGGAATGTGACAGGGATCAAGAAAAGTTCCTATAATAACTTTTGTCTTCTTGAAAATGAAATAGAATGCTCAATCTATAACAACTTTGGCCATGAATAATCTGAATGCAGGAGTAAATTTCGGCAAATATCTCAAAAGGAGCAAACTCCATTAAATCCAAAAATATGGAGAAAGAAAGAACCGCAAACAAAAAGATGTGGTATAGCCCTGTAAGTAGAAGGATAAGAAAACCAGTGATACATCGATAGTGGATGCTCAAAACACATGACAGGTGAAAAAGAAAAACTGCACTCATATAATGCCTTAGAAAAGGAAAAGAGTGTCTCATTTGGAAACGACACTCCTGCTGTCATAAAAGGTAAAGGATCTGTTTTCTTGAAAGAAAAAGTTAAAGCTGGGAATGTTATGTATGTTAATGGCTTAAAGCATAACTTGTTGAGTGTGAGTCAAATGTGTGATCAAGGAAATGAAGTAGTGTTTCGATCAAATGGATGTGTTGTTTGTGAGCTTGATACAAGAGAAACTGTGATCGAAGGTACAAGAACTCCAAACAACCTATACATACTCAAGGGAGGACAAAAACAATGCTTTCTAAGAAAAAATGATGAAAACTAGCTATGGCACAGAAGATTGGGACATCTAAGCTTTTCTAAAATAAGAAAAGAATGCAGATTCCAAGCTATTCGTGATCTTCTAGATATCAACATTCTTGAAAATACTATATGTAAATCATGTCAATTTGGTAAGCAAACAAAATCTCACTTCATCGAAAAGGAAGGGTTAGCTAGTAAGCCTCTTGAACTTGTTCATACTGATTTATGTGGACCATCAAGGAAAAAGTCACCTCGTGGAGAAGAATACTTTATATTGTTCCTTGATTATTTTTATAGAATGCGTTGGATAGGTCTTCTAAAGCATATATATGAAGCATTCGAAAAGCTCAAAGCCTTCAAAGCTTTGGTTGAAAATGAATCAGATCACAAAATCAAATGCCTCAGATTTGATTAAGGAAGGGAATTTACCTCGGATGAATTCTTTGACTTTTATGAACAACATGGAATAAAATGGCAGTTCTCCACTGCAAGGACTCCTCAGCAAAATGGAGTGGTAGAAAGGATGAACAGAACTGTTCAAGAAATGGTTCGTGCTATGCTAGATGAATCTGGAACTCCTGCAACCTTCTAGGGTGAAGCTGCATTCGCTGTCGTCACTATTCTCAACCAAGAAAATATTTGGGTAAACAGCACTCAAACTCCACATGAACTTTGGTATGGTAAGACTCCTACTATAAAATACTTCAAAGTTTTTGGAAGCAAATGTTACATCAAAAGGACTGATGAAAAACTTGGTAAGTTTGAACCTAGAGCAGATTAAGGTATTCTTCTTGGCTACTCTTCCCAAAGTAAAGGATATAAATGTTATAATAAAATACTTGGGAAAATTATTGAAAGTATTGATGTTGTGGTTGATGAAGCATGCAAAAATCCAAAAGAAATAAAAACCGAAGATTATGACAATGAAGAAGATGAGGATCATTTTCCCACATCAAATCACACTGATTCTGAAGAAAAAACCAATGAATCACTAGAAGAAGAGATAACGATAGAAGAAAAGACTTCGTCCAGGTATGTTCAGAAAAATCATCCAGAAACTCAAATTTTAGGGGAAAAAGTGGCAGGTGTGCTGACAAGAAGAACCATTGCTGAAGCCTCAAGCTATATAGCATAACTATCTTCCACTGAACCGCAAAATGTAAATGAAGCATGTAGAGATGAATGTTGGGTCAAGGCCATGAATGAAGAACTTGAGCAAATTGAAAAGAATAATACTTGGGAATTAGTTCCTAGACCTCATGATAAGAATATCATAGGAACCAAATGGATATTCAAAAACAAGCTAAACAAAAATGGAGAAGTTAGCAGAAACAAGGCCAGACTCATTTGCAAAGGATATGCTCAACAAGAAGGTATATATTTTGAAGAAACTTTTGCACCTGCTGCTAGACTTGAAGCCATAAGAATGTTTCTTGCTCTTTCCAGTTTTCATAAATTCAAAGTATACCAAATGGATGTAAAATCTGCATTTCTTAATGGAGACTTAGAAGAAGAAATCTATATTGAACAACCAAAAGGATTCATTCTTGGAATGATGTAAAACTTGTATGCAAACTCATAAAGGCTCTCTATGGTCTAAAACAGGCTCCAAGGGCCTGGTATTACCATCTTAACAAATATCTCCACCAACAGGGTTTTTCAAAGGAGTCAGTAGATAGCAATCTATATACAAATATTGACACTGGTAAATTGTTAATAATTGTTGTTTATGTTGATGATATAATTTTTAGTAGCAATGAAGAATCCATGAGTCAGAATTTTGCTTCAGTAATGCAGCAAGAATTTGAGATGTCCTTGCTTGGTGAGCTTACCTATTTTCTTGGTCTACAAATTCAACAAAATAAAGATGGTATTTTTCTCTCACAAACCAAATATCTCAAACAGATCTTAAAAGTGTACGACATAGAAGATTCTAAACCATTATGTACCCCAATGGTAATAGGATGCAGTCTTAGCTCAAATGATGAATCAGCAGCAGCACATCAACCAACTTATAGATCAATGATTAGCAGTCTGCTTTATCGAATAAGTACCCGACCAGGCATCATGCATGTAGTGGGAATAGTTGGAAGATTCCATAAAATCCAAAGGAATCACACCTTTAGGCAGTCAAAAGGATTTTCAAATATCTTCAAGGAACATAGAACTTTGGTTTATGGTATCCTAGAGATACAGATCTTACACTTCATGCATATACAGATGCGGATTGGACAGGAAGTGTTGATGACAGTAAAAACACTAGTGGTGGTGCATTCTATATGGGTTCCAAGTTAGTGTCTCGGTTCAATAAGAAACTAAGTTCAATTGCATTATCTACAGCTGAAGCAGAATACGTGGCTATTGCATCTTGCTACACACAACTACTTTGGATAATGCAAACCTTGCAAGATATTCATATCACATGTACTCCACCTATCTCCATTCTATGTGATAATACAAGTGCCATCAGTATTTCAAAGAATCCATTCATGCACTCCAAAACCAAGCACATACCCATCAAATATCATTTCCAACCTGAGCAAGTGCTTGAACAAAAGGTCAAATTGGAGTATGTTCTCTCCAAAGAACAGGTTGCTGATATATTCACTAAACCACTGCCCAGAGAGACATTTGAATATCTCAGACAAAAGCTAGGAGTAGTTTCTGCATCATCCTGCTTTTAAATCCTATTTTTTAGAGAAAGGTAGTTATACGCAAGTTTCATGAAGTGTTGTCACATACATACGTGAGTTTCTATGGGCACAGTCGCATATATGTTGGTTTGAAGAAAAGCAGTGGGCCAGACTCATAAAAAAGGGGTCTGATATGGTTTTGTCAATTATCTTCTCTGTTTGATGATGGTTTCAATTTGTTGATATATTGGTCCTCGTAAAGTTGTTGATCACTTGATGTATATGCTTTGATATCTCTTACTAACATGTGCAATGATTAGATCTGACAGTGAAAAGGTGGAACAGGTTCAAGGGGAGAACAGGGTTGACGATATTCTGAGAACTAATAATGGACATATACAGGTTGCTGGTCTGGATAATGATGTTGATGGTGCAGATCATATTATAGTTGTTGATGACTATCATGGTCTTGTTTAAAATATTTTGTCTCTGTTTGTAAAGGTCATGAAAAGACCTAATTTGTAACCCCACTATGCATGGGATGGATGATGTAATATTTCTTGTTTTTAACATGTATAAACAATTGGTATATCCCCACTTGGTTGGGTGGATAAGTCACATTTGGTATATCCCCACTTGGTTGGGAGATGGACGTATGTATGTGTCATTGGTGATAGGAAGGTCATTTGTGATGTATGTATAGAGTCATGTTCTTCTTTTAGAACATCTTTTTGTAGCCTTTTCATATGCTTAGGGGGAGCATGAACTCGATCATGGGAGCTCAATCAGCACACTTCAGCATATCAGAGAATTCAACATGCACTCAGGGGGAGCATGACCCGTTTCCCTTGATGTCAAAGGGGGAGAGTGACTTGGTGTGGTTGTTGTTGCCATCAAGTCCAAAGGGGGAGATTGTTGGCATTATGATGTATGTGTTGTACTTGATGGCAAACCACTTGTAACAGAACAACTCACTTGTGTATGGTAACTAGATGAATCTACAAAAGAGATATCAAATGTGACAGAATGCATGAGAGTATTGTTTACACATATGATGAAATGCAAGGCAGAATCAAGGAATCAGTGCAGAAGGCAACTCACTCAAATGAAAGAACACAATATAGAAGGTAAACAACAAAGAATTACATAATGAAGAAAGAAAGGTATACGCAGGTTCACCATTGACCAAGCTGCATATACACGCAGGTTCATTATATACAAGTCATGTATACGTACACACGCACTTTCATGGAAGGAAAAGCTCATATACCTTGGAAAACTAAATTTTTGGTCTGAAGTATTTGGTCCATGGTATTTTGATCCATGGTATTGGTCCAACGTATCTAGTCCGAGGTATTGACCTCAAGTATTAGGTCCAAGGTATTGGTCCTCAGTGGTTTTGGTCCATGGTATTGAAAAATGCCTAAAACTATAAAAGGAGGAGAAGATCATTAGGCCAAGGTGTGCAAGTATCGAATATCTGATGAAGTGTGAGATCTAGTATACAAGTTATTGGGTTATGGTGCATTGTTGGATCTTAACCAAGAATGAACCTTAGCTGATGATGAGGGATCAAATCTAATGATAGATCAAGATCTTAAGGCATAAAATGAATTATCATTAAGCATTTTTGCTCATGTATATTCTACATCTGAATTCTGATGCATATATTATTATCTAAATGATATGATCTGGGTATAACTAAAGTCTGGAATAGCTGCAGAATTCTGAATTTATATTTGCAGATATATACACTGGTTGGCTTTGAGGAAAGCATGTATACACGCAGGTTTGACACATGGAAGTAGCGTATATCTTATAAAATATGTTTTAGTTGCTTCTGTTTGCTGTTGCAGCGTTCTGGGTTCTGGCTAGGGTTCTGGTTATTATATTCTGGTGACAGCATTCTGAATGATCAAATTGGTGGGTTGTCAAAGTGATTGATTGATTCGGTTGTGGTTGGTTCAAAAGGAGATTGGTTAATGCAGATATATTTGATCATTAAATGATGTTGTTGATAGATCCAGTCTGAAAATTTATGAAACGAGGTCCCTGAAGGAAGAAAGAATGTTGTAGCCTTCTGTAGGTCGGTGCCTACGTACTAGCAAAGATATCTGCTAGTACAAGAGCTAGGGGGTTGTAGCTCCTTTCCAGTAGAAGTTGGAGAATGAGAGAAGGTTGTAGCCTTCTACAAGTAGAAGCCTGCGTACTAGTATAAGACTACACCAGTACAAAAATTGTAAGCATAATTTTCTTATTATTAAAAGAAGACAAAGATGACAGCAATAGGTGGTTTTCACCCACATTGGGTTTCCACCTTATATCTTGGTGTTCATGTGTGTTTCTTATGTGTGATGCTTTATTTTTCTTTGACTGCATTGTCTAATGAATTCTTGATATACTGATTAAAGTTCAATACATGATAATTTAGGTAAATCAAAAGATCTCTACATATACACTGGTTTCATTAAGTACAATTATGTATACGCGCTAGTTCACTAAGCTGAAATAGCATATACAAATCGGTTTTGAAAATTAAATTATTGATCTGCTAATACTAATTCACCCCCTCTCTCGGTATTATTTCCAACAAATTTGTATCCTCTTTAAAATCTAGATTGGCAAATTTTCTTACCATTTATAACATTTTGATATTATGTAAGCCATATTTTGTAATTAATACCTTATGAAATATACCAATCTTATAATATTAGCCTATTCAATTGAAATTAAATATTTTATTTTCATAAAACTATAATAATTAATATATCATGAAATATTATATGGTTTGTGTGATTCGTGTAAATAAATATTATGTTAATGTTGGTATTTGTGTAAATAAATATTATACTAATGTTGGTATATTTATGTAATTTTTGATACGACTAATATGAATGGGATATAGATAGATATTTTGCTCTTGTAGAATTAGAACTTTTCAATGTTTGAGAGATTGGAGAGCTTTTGAATAAAAACACTAAATAAAAAAAATTAAAAAATTAAAAAAAAAGAGTTAAGGTATCTCCTCAAAATATATAAAAGAGAAGATATAACATTAAGAGTGATCTCTCACTCTATTTTTATATAATGAAAATAAATAAGTTTTTTTCTTCTAAAAATGAGAAAAGAAAAAAAAAACTATTTTTTCTTCTATAAAAAGAGAAAAGAAGTGAAAACTACTTTTATCTAAAGAGAATAAAAGGTGAAGTTAATTGTTTGACTTAGTTAATGTATATGTGCATTGTTTTCTTATTTTTAAGGTTATATTTTTTACAAAACTTCAATATTAAAGACTATTTTCAAATGAAAGGAAACAATCAAAAGATATAAATTTAATCAATATGTCTTGTGTTTGACTTTGAGTTTGTTAGTGAGATTTTATGCAATCTAGATACTCTGAGAGATTTTAGAGTAAGAATCAGTATTGAAAAAAATATGAAATGCCAAATAATTGTATATGCAAAACATATATTGATATCAAATTATATGACTACAAATTATATTAAAAAAACATTTTATTTAAAAACACATTTGTCAAATTAATTTTAACTAAATCTTACCTATTGAAATATATTTGTATTTTATGATTGTTTTTTGGAAAGCTACATGCCCATGCCTTAATAGTGAACTCATTTGCTAACTATCTTCTACTCTGTAAAAGATATAAATTTAATCAATATGTCTTGTGTTTGACTTTCATCTTGTTAGTGAGATTTTATGCAATCTAGATACTCTAAGAGATTTTAGAGTAAGAATTAGTATTGAAAAAAATATGAAATGCCAAATAATTGTATATGCAAAACATATCTTGATATCAAATTATATGACTACAAATTATATTAAAAAAAAATTATTTAAAAACACATTTGTCAAATTAATTTTAACTAAATCTTACCTGTTGAAATATATTTGTATTTTATGATTGTTTTTTGGAAAGCTACATGCCCATGCCTTAATAGTGAACTCATTTGCTAACTATCTTCTACTCTGTAAAAGATATAAATTTAATCAATATGTCTTGTGTTTGACTTTGATCTTGTTAGTGATATTTTATGCAATCTAGATACTCTGAGAGATCTTAGAGTATGAATTAGTATTGAAAAAAATATGAAATGCCAAATAATTGTATATGCAAAACATATCTTGATATCAAATTATATGACTACAAAATATATTAAAAAAACATTTTATTTAAAAACACATTTGTCAAATTAATTTTAATTAAATCTTACCTGTTGAAATATATTTGTATTTTATGATTGTTTTTTGGAAAGCTACATGCCCATGCCTTAATAGTGAACTCATTTGCTAACTATCTTCTACTCTGTAAAAGATATAAATTTAATCAATATGTCTTTTGTTTGACTTTGATCTTGTTAGTGAGATTTTATGCAATCTAGATACTGTGAGAGATTTTAGAGTAAGAATTAGTATTAAAAAAATATGAAATGCCAAATAATTGCATATGCAAAACATATCTTGATATCAAATTATATGACTACAAATTATATTAAAAAAACTTTTTATTTAAAAACACATTTGTCAAATTAATTTTAACTAAATCTTACCTGTTGAAATATATTTGTATTTTATGTTTGTTTTTTGGAAAGCTACATGCCCATGCCTTAATAGTGAACTTATTTGCTAACTATCTTCTACTCTGTAAACATATTTATATATAATAATTAAATCTTATGTAATTTATGGTAAAATAAATCTAATTGTATGTATTTTTCTCTCACACACATATATATATGCACTAGAAATTTGTATTGGATCATATCAAAATGAGTAACATGAGAGTTTGGTGTGCTTATTGGTTTCTCAAAAAGAAACCAAACCAAAAATATAGCATTATAACTTTTGTCTAAATAAAAAGTCTAAAATTCATAAAGAAATCGATTATATTGTGTCTACTAAATATATTATAAACTAACTTAAAAACTTGAAAGGCTATTTTATTAATATTGATAATCAAAATCGCAAAAAACAGAACCTTTTAACTACCATTAACTATAGCTATTCAAGAGGGGAATCCAACTAAATTATAACAAGCGAGTCTCTATCCTCTTTAAAATCTTTAAATTCTAGATTGGCAAATTTTCTTACCATTTATAATATTTTGATATTATGTAAGTCATCTTTTGTAATTAATACCTTATGAAATATTATATAACTTATATAATTTTCTATACCAATCTTATAATATTAGCCTATTCAATTGAAATTAAATATTTTATTTTCATAAAACTATGATAATTAATATATCATGAAATATTATATGGTTTATGTAATTTGTGTAAATAAATCTTATATTAGTATTGGTATATGGTATTCTCAATTGAATTAAATGGTTTATGTAATTTGTTTAAACCAATGTTATAATGTTGGTATATTAAGATGAAGATGAAATAATTTTTTTGGTAAAATTATGATAATTAATTTAATGAAATATTATATGAGTTATGTAATTTTTTTAAACAAAGTTTATAATATTGGGACGTCGATTAAATTAATTTATTTGAGTAACCCTGTGACTCATTTATTTAAAAGGAACAAATATTTTAGTATTGTGTTTTAAATTTGAGTTGGTTAGCTATTGGAATTAAATTTTGATGATACTTGGTATATGAATCAATTAAATAATTTTTTTAGTAAAATTAATATTAAATTGAGTTCAAATGATTTATTTATATAAATTTTGGTAATTAAATAAGTTTTTTATTCTTTTAAAAAAATTCTATTATTAAATGAGTATAAAAATATATAATATTTTTTTATATTAAAAATATCATTGCAAAGAATATAATATGTAGTAATATTTTAAATAATATTAATATAAAGTTTTCCAAGAGAAAAGTTTTTAAAATAAATAAATAATTAAAAATTGTTGAATTAAAGATTTTGGTGATGCAATATTAATATCAGTAATCTTTTGATACAAATCAGATTAAATAATCTTATCAACCTCCTCAAAACAATTATATGATTCATTTCACAACAAATAAATTAAATTTATATAATATATATAGTTATATATATATATATATTATATATATATATATTATAGTAATACCTTGCAAAAAAAATAATTGAGCCGGTGACATCTATATCTCCCATACATATACCGAATCAATATCTGCAATCTGATGGTTTCAACAATGAAGTTTCCAGATTTGAAATCTGACAAACGCTCAGTCACATGACAACAACTTGAAAATCTCAATCTCTAAAATATCTCACGAGCAAATATTTTAAAATCTCATTCTTTAAAATATCTTTAGAACAAACACGAGCAAACCGGCTTTTCCATAAAGCTGTTATCAACTAGTTGAATTGATCTACATACAACGAACGTAGAAATGTAGAATATGAGCGCTTTTTTTACGTTGTGACGTTGAAGGCATGACGCGTTTCAATTTGGTACTTCACGTGTGTTACATGTCGTTTGATGTGGGAAGACATGGTAACGAGAAGAATGGCTATCAACGCAATTAAAAAAAAGAAATTATATCCCTGATGTAAGAGGGAAAACATCTTTTCCATCTTGAAAAATGGAACTGGTTCAAGTATCATGCTCTATCCTCTCTTTTCAAGTTCATTTGCTATCTTTCTCTTATCCTTGTATTCGTGATACAAAGAAATGTGTGTGAAAATGGTTGTTGTTGTGTATCATCAAAATGGGATGTAATATAAAATTTCTTAGAGATGCTTCTTTTTGAATCCATTTGATAAATAGTAATGAATCTCCAAAAACTTGTAGTTGTATGACACTACATCCTCAAGCCAAATAGATGGTTAATTTGGGAGACACCAATTCATAATAGTTATGTGTTTCCTACTCAGTGCTAGCTTTGAAAGCTATGTTATGATTTAAGGAAAGATACAAGATTTATCTCTAGACACCACCAAAATGAGATAAAGGAATGTCCAAATTGGCATTTTCTTCTTTTCTACTCTAACCAATCTTTTCCTTGATCTATGAATAAGAATTCAATATATTTAGAGACTAAATTGCATAATTAAGAGGAAAAGTCTATTGTCCTTCAAAACATTTTAGGTTCCTAGAAAGCAATATTCCCCACTCTATATTGAGGGACAACATTGTCATCTTCTTTGTTTCCTTATTTGTGTATCAAAATTTGAATGCTTCTTTAGCGTTTCCTCCTTCCATTGCATTGTTTAGTCATTCTTCCAGATTCTTTCCAAAACTCTTTGGAAAACCACCAAGTAGTAAGTGATTTACAATTTTGTCTTCTTGTTGGCTAAAACTGTATTATCTTGAGTTATACCATCTTGGGCCAAAAACATTGTTTTTCCTATAAAACATCCAATGTAAGAGCCATGTTGTTTAATTCTAACCAAATTTTAATTTTATTGTTGGAGGAACAACTTAACTTCCATATGATTCCCTAACACCAAACTAATTGTCCCAACAACCCTTCCTTAATAAGGGCTCTATATCCCATTTTTATAACATAAGTTTTACAAGGGTTAAGATACCTTGGTAACTAGTCTTCATCTTCCTTAATATGGCATAGTTATTTTTGGGCATTTGTATATGAATTCAAAAAAATTTCAAGATCCTATGACAAATCAATTTCCTCCCAAGTGAGTTATTTTTGTTACCAATATGTATGCCTCTCCTAGCACACAATCTATCTTAGTGAAAAAATCCATTTTCCTCGAAGTTACTATGTCACGTAACTAGACCTCCTATGTTGTCCTTTACTATCTATCCAAGGATCAATCTATATCTATAATTTATCTCTTCCACCCACCTTCTATCAACCAATTACCCATTGTTCCAAAAGATTAACAGAAAAAATTTCTATATAATTGAGGCATTATATCACATGTTTCATACGGTTCCTAATCCAATCCTCTATTGTGGTTGGGAACAAGTGTTTAGCTCTTATTACTTGGACCCACAACCCTTTTCCTTGGACCAACCTCTATATATTTTTGGCTACTAGTGCCTTTGAGAAGAGTGAGAGGTATTTTAGGTTTCATCCTCCATTTTCTTTTGGAACTGTCTATTTTTCTAGGATGCCAACACAAGTCGTTTCCTAGCTGTTGTTAGAACTAGATGTGTTTATAGCACAATTTCCTAATTTCTTCCAACACATATTTCAAGGCACAAGCCAATGACGTCTAGTATACCAACATAGCTTCCAGAATAGGTTTGACATATACTAATCTCCCCCCTCTTGAGAACCATTGGTTGCACCAGTTAATATTCTTTTATACTTTGGAAATTAATCATTTCTAGACACTTTTCTTGCATATATTTGGCTACAAGTTAAATACTAATTACTTTAAGCCTTGGTCTACAAAATAGTATAAAACCAATTAGGATAAATACTCATGTTCATGTTCTTATATGTCCCTTCAAATATTAGTATGAATAGGCGAGGGGCCAAAAGGGGGAATCCTTACATAAGATCCCTACACAATCTAAAGAAAGTAGTCATTGATCCATTGATTAAGGAAAAATTATTCAAGATTTATGAAGGAAACAAAAAGAAATATATATTTATAACAAAAACATAAAGATATAGAAAAAATTGACTTCTATTAATAAATGGAATGTTCTTAAACTGTAAATAATGTGGAATGAAATAAAATTCCTCAAATGTTGCTATCCTATCTCTAAGAAGAGATGTAATAGCTATGTTCATTTGTCAAAGTATAGGCATTTGGCTACATGAAGTTTCTTAGACCTTTCCAACTTCTATCACAAATTCATATTGGGATTCTCCCATATTGCATGGGACCTCAAGCAAGTGACCAAGGGTCATGGAAAATAAAATAGTTACAACAAAAAGCCATCAATGGTTTGAAACACCACTTGTGATTAGCCCCAGTGCTCTCCTTACCCGATTTGTAGCAACCTTTTGAGATTGAGACAAATGCTTCAAACTATGTTGTGGGTGCATTTCTCACTCAAAGTTAAGCATAGGCATGGTTGTCATTGAATTTCATCTTTAGGACATACTTTTATGCCATCTGGGCCATCTCCGTGTTCCTTCAAGCAAGTGTGCAAAGATGATTTTGGAAAACTCACTACAGTCGGATGGTAAGAAATTTTGGTATGGAAATGAGTATGGTCATGCTAGTAAAGTATCTCTCTTGACTAAAACTTTGAGAGGATGTCAACAAGTATAGCAGGTCCTACACTACCTACACCATTTCCAAACTAGACAATAAGAAGAAAGGCCTATACACCCCTCTGCCTACTACAAACAAGCCTTGGGAATACATCTCGATGTATAGTCTTCCTTCTACAAGGTAGGGAAACTATTGTGTCTTCTGATGGGCCTCACTAATAGGTATACAATAAGTCCCATCTGGCCATCCTTCAATGTATATTTACCTCTCTCCTTGCATTCGATAACACCTTTTTGACTATGATGTGTTTTATTAGGAAGATTAAAGGATGTTTATCATATCTTGTGGCCTAAATTGATTAATTTGCAGGAAAAGGGTGCATTTATTATGCAGAGATACGTTGGAGGCAGCTAGAGGAGATGTAGGATGTTGGTCCCCTACATTTACTCACCTATAACTAAACTTGCTCTCTAAATTTACTCACTTATAATTCAAGGATCTATTCAAAAACTAATGCACTCAAGGATTGCAAGGATCACAGGGAGCTAAATCCACCTTTCTAGGTATTTGGACAGAAGCAGCCCTCCTTCCAAGGAGGCTTCCCCTTCAACCACTTTTGTATAAATAAGGGATTCCAAGGACTCAAAAGGATTCAAATGTTTAGAGAAGAATAGTGATTGCTAGGTCTAAGAGCTTGTACCTATCATTTTCAATTTTCATATCATGTACTTGAGCATTGTTTTATATCAATGAAAAACATCCTATTATGTCAAAATTCATTTTTTTTTAGAAGGTTGAGTCCCATTGGGTTAGGACCGAACCCAAAGGCTCTAATCTGATTTGCACATTTTACTATACATATTTCTTTCTTGTACTTAGGTTAGCAATATTTCCTTTCTTGTAAGTTTGTTTATATAAAAAGTTTCCTTTACAGATTCATCAATCACCACTCTTGTAAAGTGTGGTTGTAAGCTTTGTATTGGAAAGCATAATAAGATAGATTTCATTTTTCATGTATTAGGAATATCTTGAATAAAATTCAAATCATCCTTTCCTTCTAGTTTAATTTTCAACAATTAGCATTGCTAACATGCTTTAGATGTTTTCTAAGATTGAGTAATCTTTGCGGGCGTAGGTCATATTATTGGATTGCATGGAATAGCACTATCATTTTCAATTTTCATCTTAATGTGAGCATCCTCCTTCCTTCCTCAACAACCTCCTCAAAAGCACCATTCACTGAAATATCATTTCAGATTTGTTAAAGCCCACTATGTGCATTTCTCCTTATGCAAGATGAGCTCATGAGGGGTAATATGTTAAGCCCCTACACTACTAGTGTAACCCCTTATTGTTATTAGTACAACCCCCTTATTATATTGATGTACCCATGTAGTGCCTATATTGTTACTATTGTGCCCCATAGAGGCCCACTATTGTTATTATTGTGCCCTTACATTATTATTGTTATGTCAGATTTGATTATATTATGACCCCTTAGACTTCTATATATAGAAAGGAGGTCTTTTCATTTGTTTCATCCAAGAATTGTTCATTTATGTAATGTAAAGGAGGTTTCCCCCTCGAAGAGGCTGAATTCTAAGGCGTTGATCTATCTTTTATATCTTTTTGTGAGTGGTCATAACATTTGGTATCAGAGCTTTGGATTCTAGGGTTTCGCTGCTCCAAATAGGTCATCGTGGAATGTTCGCTATAACTTTTTTCTACGATGTTTCAGAAGCTAAAAAACAAACCCATTTGAGAAGAAATCGCACTGAACCTTTGGTCCGAATTTCAGATCTTTTTGTGCTATATTTGCGGAGATATGATCTGAGGAAGTTGGTCTTTTTGCAGACTCCTGAATTACATTCCAAAAAGGTGACCTGGGGAAAATCATCATAACTTTCTCTCTAAGCATCAGATTGAAATTTCGTAAGAAAGGTACAAAAAGAAGACAGATTTTAGTTTCTTGTATATATTTTTCTGATCCTGAGGTCAAAATAGTGACACGTGGCACTTCTTACAAGTTCACTCTTCTGAAAAGCTATATAATCAGATCATGTTTGGAGATTGTACATAACTCTTTCTTGGAGAATCTAAATTCGATCAGATTGGTGGCATTGGAAAGGGGACACAAAGGGCTACTACAAATCGCAATTTCAGAACTGGAAGAGCCAAAATAAAAGAGTTATATTCATTTCAATATCGAGCTCCTGAAATCAAGAAAAGGCGATATGAGGAAGTTTGATGGTAAGGATCCTGTAAATTGAATACTTCAGATGGAGCAATATTTTGATTTACATGGTGTACCAATGCTACAAAAGGTATGTATTGCATCTTCATATTTAGAATCGGATCAATTTTTATGGTATAAAGAGCTTTGTTCTCGTAAACGACTTGTTACGTGGTCAAATTTCACGAAGGAAATGATAGCACATTATGAAGATACAAAGAGAAACACCTTCTTTAGAGCAACACCATAACAATTGGAAAGAGTAAAAGGGCTTTGTACATGGTGGAAAGTAAAATTAATGCAACAAGGAAGTCTACCCCTCACAACTATAAAGATTGAGGTGTTGTTTCTCCTAGCCTTCCACAACCTACAAGGGTTACACCACAACAATTGGAAGAAAAAAGAGAAAAGGGGTTGTATTACAATTGTGATAGCAAATGCACTAAAGGTCATAAGTGTGCTAAGAAGAAATTATTTTATATAGAGTATGAAGAGGAGGAATAAAATGATCAAGAAACATCAAAAGAAGAAGATATATGCCAGGACCCAACCCCAGAGAAAGAAGAAATGAATCAGACCATATCTTGTAAAGCATTGGCAAGAATTACCACTCCTCAAACTCTCAAGGTAGAAGGACATATAAAGAAGAAAAGGGTGCAAGAAGTGAAAGATCACATCAAGAAAGAATAAATGAATCCAACCATATCTTGTAATTCATTGGTTGGGATTACCACTCCTCAAACTATCAAGATAGAAGGACATATCAAGAAGAAAAATGTTCAAGTAGTGAAAGATCAAATCGAGCATCAACAACAAGGTCTCCAACTTTTAAAGGATAATGCCACTTTGGTGCAAAATCAAATGAAACAACAGGTAGATCAAAATCGTAGTGAAAA
>APFE030568657.1:0-14349 GCA_000404065.3 Pinus taeda
CTATAAATTAATATAAAGTTTTACATTTGATGGTATAAAGAAAAGGTTCATAAAATAAATGGGACCTCATATTAAAGCAATGTAAGAAACATTCGGGAACCCTTTTTAAAAGATCTTTTAAACCATAACTGAACCCTCTGCGCAGTCGACAACAGCCTCTGACCGATAAATATCTTCGGGAATGCATGTGGGAGGTGTCGAGTGTTGGACCAGCGGTGGGAGGAAGGCTGGGAGGCGGTCACCGAACCCCTCGGTATAAAACCACTGAGAGCGCCAACGAACCAGGGCGGGGAAAAAAGGGAGAAAATGGAGAGGACAGAGGGAGACCAAAACAGGAACGGAAGCAGCTGAAATTGACCTGAGGTTCTGGGCACGGGGGCAGTAAGCGAAGCTTACTGAATTGGCTGGGAGGAATCGGTTTCCCAGTAATCGATTCAACTTCAGAGAACGAGAGCAGACAGCAATTTACCAGTGAGCAGTTCAGGTAAGTTTCGTTGTTTTAAGATTATGTAGTTTTAGTTATCGAATCATGAAATTTCTGTTTACAGTCATTACCGGTTCAGAGTGACAGCCCCTGCCCTAAGCCATTGTTGCGGTGCCTGTATAATACGAGTGACAACATGAATCATCCTTCTCCTTGGCATACGACCTCTTTGTAGTCCACCCTGTATTTTGTTTTTGGAACAAACACTGACAACAACTTGGCACTAGGAATAAACAACCTCTTGAGGAAAATAATCTTGATGCTCAGCTCTTGATATTTGCTTCAAAATGATTCTCTTCTAGACTCTTGAGAACTTTCCCCTTTGGTGAAGAATTGAACTCGGTCCTTGATATAATACCCCTACAAACACAATTGGGGAATTTGAAATGATCTTCCTCCAAGAGATAACTAGGGTGGCACACGAAGTCCACCGAAATTAGCTTGAGTTTTGCTTGAAACTCTTGAACTCGTTCAAGCTCCTTTTAATTGTCAATGAAATAGATAGAATAGAATGATTTACAATTGACTTCTTCCTACTTTTTAAATTCTTCATGTAGTCTCCCTCTAGCTTTTATATTATCCCTTTTTCCTTATTATTTTAAGGGTGGGATACATTCTCCACTTTTGCCACCATTTAAATAAAATAATAATTTTCCGCCATTCCAATAAAATAATAATTTGCCTCCCTCTATAATAAAATATTATTTTGTTGTCATTCCATTAAAATAATGATTTGCATTCCTCTAATAAAATACTATTTTGTCGCCATTTCATTAAAATAATAATTTCTCCCCCTTTCTCCCAAAATAATATTTTCCCCTTTTAATATTATCCAAAATTTGGCAAATCTCGTAAGTGATTTTTACATGCACAAATTTGGGAACATTACATATGGAGGAATTTTAGGGTTTATCAACATTTAATCTCAATGCATAGGTAGGGCTTGTGAAGCAGATTACAGAGACAAAAGAGAAAATGAATAATTGATGCACTCATATTGCACAACAGGATCACAATGATGCTCTATTAGAGAAATTTTGAGGTCTAAAATGGGTCTCCTAAGAAAAATGTACAACCAAAATAAACTTTATAAGAACCAATAGGATTCAAGATGATGATGTCAACCATGGGGGAATGATTCACCATTTTTGGAGTAAAAAAAGCAAAAAGATTGAAAAATAATAAAACTATTTTTTTAACTCATATTTTCAACTTATCTCCCTAAGGTTTTACTCAAATTTCGAGCAGCAGTACTCGTTGGATGTAAAATTTAATTCCTCATCCAAGGAGTACCCATGTTGCATACTTTCGATAGGACCTACTACACGAAAAATGAGAAATACATAAAAAACATGATTGCAATCACATTTTTCATGTATTTCTCACTTTTCGTGTAGCATGGTCCATTGAAAGTATGCAAAATGGGTACTTCTTAAATGAATAATCAAATTATGCATCCATCGACTATTCCCACTCGAAATTTGAGTAAACCAATGGGGAGATAAGTTGAAAATACGAGTTGAAAAAATAGTTTTCTTTTTTCCCTCTAAAATTTGATGATGTCATCTAATATTATTTTATTATTTCCACTATTATTTTATAATTTCCTTAGGAGACCAATCTTAGACCTCAAAATTCCTCTAATGCCAAGACAATGGAGCTATCAAAAAAGGCACCAGGCTGTTATACCAATGGCAAGTTGAGGATTGAATAACTCCATGCATGATAATTTTATTAAAATAGGAGAAATATATACACAGAAATGACCTTTTGTTTCATCTACCCACAAGACTGAGGATGGTTGTTCCTATTCACCTATGACTCTTTATTTTCTCTAAGATAAAAAAATTTACAATGCAATATTACCAAGGTTTAGGTATCTAACATATATGAAATAAAAAAATCCACAAAATCCTATGCTAATTGGTGTAATCCTTGTAGTACTAGTCTTGATTCAATATTTTCTAATCAATTTATGTAAAGAAAAAACAATCTGTCTTCCTTGGCAACAACACTACAGATGCAAAAGAATTCTTACATGGAACTATATGACACATATCCAATATTTATTGGACTTTCTTATATCTCATCATTGAATACCTTAGGATATCTAAAGGGAAGAGAAATGGCTAATTTCAACCTGTCTAACAACTTAGTGACGTGGTTTTATCCCCAAAGTAGTGGCAATTGGAGGTGGGTCTTGAAATAGGTCAACAAACTCATTAATTAATTGTTACACCAAGCCTTTTGTCTTTTTGTTTTTTATGCTTCTACCTTGAAATGCAAGCCCTTCATGGAATTACATAAAAAAATGAAACAAAAGTCACCTTGAGTAAGATATTTGGCCATTGTATATTGAGATCACTCAATATGCACTTAGTTATATCCCTCTAATTGTAATAAGTTGTTGTCCTTTTCCAAACTTCATGTACAACTCATTAAATTCCATCTAGAATTCACCAATAGCATTAACTTGGGGTCTATGAAGTTATAATTTCTACTCAATGTTATCAGAACCAGACTAGTCATTGAACTAGTAGATCCCCTAGACTGAAAACTGGTCAAAACTGGAACAAAAAATCAATCACCAAAAACACATGAAATATTCAAATTTTAAAGAAAAGCATATATATGCATGTGCATCCATATGAATCCAAGGTTCTAAACTATTTATACATAATAAGCAAAAGATCTCATTTATATAGTATGTAAGGGTGAACATAACCAAAATAACACTAAGTGCAATCCATCTTTGAACCGAAAAGATGTCAACAAACAAAACCTAGATGGTCTTTAGAATCCAAAAAAAATCATGCCACAAAAAATACCTACATATCATCAAAATATTTTCCTATATTGGGATCTTCGCCATCAATATCATCCTCTAAGCATTAAAATAAGATAGAAAAAGCTTAGCATGTCAAGTCAAGATTTTCTTTGAGTGATGAGTACATTTTTAGTAGGATCATGATACAGGAGTTCAACAACCAATGCCACTAACATCAAGATACATAGAGGGGTTGGTGCTCTTGATTAAATGTTAGTTCCATACCCTCGTATATGACGAAATCCAATGGAAACATTGCTATCCCCCCAATCCTAAAATCTTAAAAAATTGTTAATTTTATTGGATTTTGAGTTGGATCTAAAATCCAACTTCCTCCATATGAAATCCAATGAGTTTGTAACCACTCTCAAGCATCCTAAGTCAATCAATGGTAATGTTAAAAAATAAAGTAAAAGTGACATTCTCATTTTCATCCTTTTACATCAAGAACTTAACATTACCATTAATTGCATAGCATTAGTAGGGGAGTATGGTCAAATAGTAGGCTGCCCCACTCATATATCATTGCTTTAAAAAAAAAATTGCATTCAAAGGGTCCTTCATAGCGTCATATAAAACTAGATGGTTCAGTACCAAACTGGCCGATTTAGTGAAAAAATACCAATTCACTACCGAACTGGCCGGTTTAGTGAGAAAAGGCAAGTTCACTACCAAACCGGCCAAAAACGGTCTAGTTTACTAGTATGAACCAGTTTTTCCCTCCAACCGGTGAGACATGTTGGTTTTGACCAGTCCATTTCTGTTATGATAACATTGGTGCTGCTAGAATCAATAAGAGTAACCACAATTCTTTCCTTTTAAATTTCTTTTTAACCTAAATAAACTAATATTGAATAATTCCCAATGGACATAAAGGGACAAAATTGGGTCCTCTTTTTGTTTTTTCTCCTGAATTTCTGCTACCTCCTCTTGATCATTCCCAACTACTTTTGGTTGTTCTTTGGCTATACATTATATCATGTGGATCATGCTAATAGCTCTATCCTTGTGCACTTTCAACCACTTCTCTTTCAAATTAAAACAAAGTTGTTTTCAATGTAAATTAACAATGATAATAGAGACTACTACTATACTTTTAAACTTTTCAACAATATGTTTAAAGGATAAAATTTAGGTTCCACTTTACCTTTGAGTTCTACCTTCATTTTCAGAGGAGGATTCTCTTGATAGGTGGTTTCTAAGAACCTGTAAATAGACTTTTTCTTCTTGAATTTCCTACTCAAGAGTGGCAGGCTGGAACACTTTGACATACACCCAAATGTACTCTTTAATATGTAGATATACATGGAAACTTCATGCCCAGGAGAAATATTATCTACAAACAAGATAGCTTAATGGAACTCTACCTTGTTGCTTCATGTTTTAAGGGCTAAGTAGGACACAAAACAATAATAAAATGTAGTCACAAATTGGTTCCAAGTGATTATATTTTGTTGACCTCTCTCATCCTGTGAATCAAATACAAACCCATCAAGGTGAGAGTTGTAAAATATTTTTTTTTTTTGTTATTAACAACAGGGTTCAATTTGAAAAGATGAGAGAGTTACTCTATTCAAGTCGTTGATTTGATATCATTGCTAATATGACCAAACATAGGAATGGGGATGTAATTTTTGGTTCATGCTTTTCTCAATCAGATTGATTCATATGATTGCGCATTTGTTTTGTATAGTTTGAAAAAGGCATAAAATCATGGTTATGATGACCATCTCTTTTCAAGTTACTCTATCAAAGTCGTTGATTTGATATCATTGCTAATATGGCCAAACATAGGAATATAGGAATGGGGATGTAACTTTTGGTTCATGCTTTTCTCAATCAGATTGATTCATGTTATTGCGCATTTGTTTTGTGCATTTGTTTTGTAAAGTTGTTTGAAAAAGGCATAAATCATGGTCATGATGACCATCCTCTCTTCTCTAATTTCGGTGTCTTCGATGGCCTTGTTCACCACTACTTTCATCTCATCATTCCTTTCTATCCATGGTTACAATCATTGAACAAATGACCTGATTCATTTTTTCTACAGTGTTTCTTATTCATCCATGGGATTTTTATGGCTTCTTCTGCCGGCAGTGAATTATTTGATTTTCAACTATTTTCAATAGCTAAAAAAGAAGCCATTGTTGCTGTTTGAGCATGAAGCAAAGAACGTTCTTTGACACCATTATTATAATCTTAACTTGAACACAATTGATAAACAAAGAAAGAGTAAAACAAATCAACATTTTTTGTTCAAATGAAAAGCTCCGAAGGGCTTAAAAAAATCAGCTAGTAACATGCAATGACATGCAGTTGTGACAACAGGCTTGAAAAAGTTTTAAGTGAAACATGCAATAACATGTAATGACATGCAATTAAAACATTGGACTAGTACATAATTTTTATATTATATAATAATTTACTTATCACAATTTAAAATATTCTGACAACCATTCTAAAAACTATGCAACTAAATGTAATAGACAATGTTAATCTCCCAAATACAATATTAATTTGCTAAAAGGAAAAAAAATGTCAAAGTCAATTTTTTGAACTACCTGCAACAAAACATCTAAACAGCATAACATTTGTTGAAACTTACGTGCCTATTTATAATTTCTTGTCCCTCTTACCCCTTTGATTCTTACCCCTTTGATCCTTGCATGTGGGATACGTGGCTTTACATGCATGCTTTATCTTTAACATTTCACCATCTAGAAAATTCCAATTGCTACTTGTGTATCAATTCCTTTTATAACTTGCTTTAAAATGAAATTAAGGCAATTAATGTCCCACCAACCATGACTTAGCTAAAACCTTCATGGCTAAATGGCGTACAAACAACTAGAATAAAGTACATACAACAAACAGAAAGCTCTAAAGACTACATAAGATATCGATAATTACATGATTACGTTGAGTGCAACTGAGTAACATAAAGTATATTATATTTACGCATCATTACGCTGATATGCATATATTCTAAGATAATATGCTATTGTTTATGGAATCTTAATTTTATTAACAATTTTGTCTTACTATACTGCTAATGTCTTATGTACACAGAGATCTATCTTACAACCAGTTTTCTGGAGCTCTTCCAGGATGGCTGAACAATTTGACAGTGTATGCAAATAGGATTAATTTCTGATATGAAGTCATCAGTTGACTTTTTAAACTAATTTGATATAATTTCCCGTTATTATAGTAACTTCCTTCTTTGCTAGTAAATGTCAGTGTCTATCGTTGGGCAATCAACACGCCTTTTTCTATCAACTACATTGCACAATTAATAATATGCTATATCATGACATGCAGGAATCTGGTAGGAAATTACTTCGCAACAAATGAAACAGATAATAGGTAGCCACGCCCTCTTTCTATCTCATATTTTATTTAAGAGCAAAGGCAGATGAAAAATACTGAGTTAATATTGAAAAATATTGTTTGATTTCACCGACTAAAGGGAAAATGCTAGAATCTAATAGACTATACAAAATCATCGGTCTAATATTTATTCAGGATATAAGCAACCGGGCATGAGTCTGAAACCTGTGTCCTAATATCCTGATTTTTTATCTTTTATATTTTTCAGAATATTAAGTGGTGTTTCTTTTCGACTATAATCATCGTGAATAATCATTATAACTGGTAATTACCAACAACTTCGCTCTTACAGATTTTCTGCGAGAGGATTAGGTTGCCTCCAACGGACCTTTCCTTGCAATGGAGCTCCACGTTGTGAGTTATTTTAACCTCTTCCCTTTTAAGTACAAAAGTTGCATTTCACATAGGGTCATCTGTTTTATTCCTATGCAGTAGTGTGTATATAGGGTCTTGCACTTGCAAATTGGGGTAACTATTCATGTAAAGTGGGCTTTATTAACGAAGGCAACAACTTAAAGGTTTTCATTTTCTCTTCTCTTTTCTTCTTTTGTTTGGTGTGTTATGTTTTCAAATGTATGTTGTTTTTATTTATAAATTACTTCTTATAATTCAACATAGTGAATATGTTCTTCTCATGGCTCATTAAACCTTTGATCTTTCTTGTTGGTTTCTATTGAGAAGATTCAGCAATGAGCTGTTTGCAGATTTTGATACAATTTTCAGATTTGTCCTCCATTTTGATTGTTTTACTTGTGGCCATAATTAATTTTGTTATAGCCCTATCTTTCTCTTATATCTTCATATGTTAATGTTGATAATAGATACCAACAATAAGATTCTTCCCTAATGCTTCCTACATAAGAGAACCTTCCCTTTGGTCATTAGTGATACCATTTATTTCAAATGTTTTTCTAAAACTTAGTCACTCTCCTATATTTTGTGGAAAGATGTATAGAAAGGAAGAGAGAATGATTCATACACCCTTGGGGCATTACACATCCTTCTCATCATTAAATAAATTTTACATAAGTCAAGAATTTTCTAAAATCACCTAAAACTAAGCACTTCTAAATATATCTAGGATTTACATGATTTTTTAAAAATATCTTGACTAATAGTGTATAAAAATATCTTTCTAAAAGTGACTCAGACTGACAACTAACTATCTGACTACTTCACTTAACAAGATATTTCATTCTTTAACACTCCCTCTTAATCTCAACTATTACATTCACTAGTACTAACAACTCCCCCTTAATTATGACCACTACTACCTGTTAGTCTCAACTAGGCTTACAATACTTATACCATTTCAATTTTTATTTTTTACTTCTGCACGTTGATGCACAACGCTACTTTGCACAAGTCTTTTCTTCCTATTGCTCCAAAACTTTGTATTCCACATACTTTTTACTCTTCTTTAATAGTTCCTTGTCTTTAGTGTCGTCTATATCTGATTCTTTGTCTCATCTAGTTGTACCTTGGCTACCGTTGACTGAATTTTTCTGTCAATTACTATAAGACCAAAAACAACATATTCATGTTCTTTCATCTTTTCTTCCACTACCACAAAGTCATCAAGAACTTTGATGGTTTCCTTGATTTCTTCTACTAAATTTTTTGTTGTAGTTATTGTCGCTTTTCCATAACCACTTTCCTTTATCATACTTGGTGTTTGAAAGTCACTCTTCAAGAAACACTAACTCAACTTCATAATCAAATTCAAGTTTCACTACTAGGTTATCCTCACCTGACGCTGCCACTGTAAAGAAAATTTTAATTTCATCCTCCACATGTGTATCTACACACTTAGCTTCACTGTTTTTATGTAATGTTCCTTCCTAAATTATTTTGGAACATGATTAATTTATACATTTTGGGGCCAATTTTGGAGGTGACGGGGCCCATTTCATTTTTATTAGAAAACTTAGGAGTTAGAAGTAAGTTACTTTGGGATTTTGTTAGTAGCATGTGGGGCCACCCACACAAGGAAATACGCACTCCCTAAGCCAATGGTTCGAAATTCATTAGAGGGAAAATCAAAGGTTTAGTGAGGGACACACGAAGGAGGGAAAAAGGCTCCACGAAATCTATAAAAAGCAGGCAACACTCTTCATTTGACATCTTTTTGGCATATTGATTTCTCTTTGGTTGCTCGAGCTACTTCGCTAAGTAACTTGTTGTTCAGCAAGAGTTCTTCAACCGAAGAGCTCACCCTTTCTTTAGGGGACTTCGACTGCCACTCTAGGAAGGTTTTTCTTCATTCTTCCGGAGGAGGATTTCATTGTGGTTTCTAGCAGTTGCATTCATCTCCAAGTGGTGCATATCACTGGAGAAAGCAGTGAAGAGGAGGTCGAGTTTCCTTGTGCTGTCTTACAGTGGAGTTTGGTTGGGAGATTTTCAGGAGAGGAGGCATAGGAAGGTTGCTATCATTTTAGAGAGTTTGGGGGCTGGAGGAGAGTGCTTCTTAGCAGTGTGACTTTCACACTTCCTGGGCTAGCGCAGAGGCAACATTTGGTGCACACGTGGGAGGTAGAGCATTAATCTTTAAGGCTGAACTTTGCCGGGGGAGCTAAGGGAACCATTTGTGGAGGAGATTCCTACATTTTTGGAGCTTGGGAGGAGGTTTTTGCCTGTATTCCTTGCAAGCTGTATTCTTGAGGAGTTTGGAGGGCATAGAGCATATTGGAGGCCAAATTTGGGAGGTAGGATTCAAACCAAAACCTTTCTAGGTTTTTGTGAGTTTTGGTCACAGAGATTGGGGCTGATTTTGTAACATTTTTTGAGCAGTGGAAGTGGATTTTCTTGCAATTCCTTTCGAGTTAGTAGTGTAGTTTTCTGGGTAGCGCAAATTATTAGAGGAGCATTCATTTTCGAGTGCTTGATATCATTGTATCATAACCTGGGTTTTTTCATGCTTGCCATTGAGGCAAGCCCAGGTGCATTCCTCCATACTATTGTACTTGCTCCATTGATTAATAAAACGGCTCAGCTGGTTCTACTTTTGGAGTTTTTATGGCCATTTACTCATTGTTGAAATTTTTTTTGTCTAAAATTGTTTTTTCTTTGCATATCACTATTTATTTAAGTTTGGAACATTACAGTGGTATCATAGCATGATCTTGGCCCAGTTGTGGGTAACCAGTAAGATCATGGGAGATTTTGGCATGTATGCACAGCGACGGGTTACACTGTACACCACCCATGGCTCAAGGGAGATTCAGTACGCAGGAAATTTGAGGTGGAATCCATTGAAACGATGAGAGGTTGGCTCAGTTGAGGAAGGTGTAAGACCATATCCATCCCTGTCCTTACAATAGAGACACTTGAGGTGCACAAGCCGTGGGAGTACGACCATCTACACCATGTAGGGAAAGTCGACAGAATCGGGGCACCATATCTTATGAAAAGGAGCAGGCAGGTCAAGGACAGTTAGAGGGTGACTCAAGGAGATGATTTTCCTGGTGGAGACCTAGTTTTAGACATCATGGGCCTGAGGAGGAGGTCAAGGGTACGTAGGGTCATGAGGAGCACATCGATATACCCAGTGTAGAACAAGAGTGACCATTGTTGGAGACCTCTTTGATGGCACCAGTTGACACCTTGACGGAGAAACTAGAGCATACACCCATAGAGCCATTTGATGATGTGGTGTCTATCATTGATGAGGTGCCATTTGTTTTTGAGGTATCCATTGATGAGGTGTCCAAGACCGTGTCCAGATTTTCAGGTGATGGCAGCGCATAACAAATTAGGGAGGAGTCAGGAGACACATCCATTAGTGAGGTGCTGATAGGCACAGAGGCACCTAGATCCCTGACGAAGTTCTTAGATGACAACTACCTACAACAATATGGAGAGCACCTTGAGAAGCATGAGCTAGATGACGATGTTATGCTCGATGAGCTACTTGTGGAGGGACAACTCGGGACTCTTGTTGTGCCCATGGTAGAGGGGGGTGGGCAATCATATGTTGGACCTGCCATCGACGAGGAGTAGATAAATGCACAGGCAGCCAACAAAGTTGCAGTCCTTCCACACAATAACTCTCTTCAGGCTTATGTAGATGGGGCCTGCAATATTATTAAGTTACCTCTGCACGTTGGAGGGAGATTGGCTGGGTTACCTAGACAGGTTGTATATGATGACCGTGCCAGTGAGACAAGGTGACATGAGTTGCGTAGGGCACAACACTCACATGATGGACTTGCTATGTACTTGGGGACCCTTGCATTTGATCCCTCTCATGGGGTTGTGTGGCAAGAGATATTGATTTGGTACCTGATAGGGCTGACTAGGTTTTTGGATACATCCATGATCGAGAGAATAGTTCAGTAGGGGTCGTGGTTTGCCAGAGGGGCACGAGGACTGGATCATCGTTTGGACCTAGGTGGGACTCCCCACCACTCCATGGATTGGGCCGGTCATGGTATTATCAAGATGACAAATCCAATGATTGGACTCAACCCCATTCCCATATTCCCACCAGAGTTTTGGACAACACTAATGACATGTCAAACAAACAAAGGAGTAGGTAGACTCCATGAGTTGTCTTAGCATGTTGGCCGTATGTGGGGGCATAGGATGATCAGTGTCCATTGGTAGGAGTTTTTCGGAGGAGGTGCCATTGGCAGGCCACCAGATAGTGCCTTATATGGAGTTGGGGATTCCTCACACTTGTATAGGGAACAGAGGACATCGAGGAGCATTGCAGCAGTGGCATCACTACTAGTGCCTAGAGAGATTCACTTCTTTGGCCCCTTAGGGAGGGTTTGGAGGGGAGATCCCCTCATCAAAGAGCATGGTGATGCAACGTGGGAGGTGATGATACAGGACGGGTGTGGGCCGACACATATGGACACAAATTTAGGCCATCAAATCCAGGGATGTGTAGGAGCATCTAACATGGAGCATTAGTCTGCAGATGGGCAAGGAGGCGCATGGGGGTGCACCATAGTATGTTGGACTGCGTTGTGGAGTGGGAGTGCCTCACATCGCATTACGTACATGCGGGGAGTGACAGGTACAATGACACAGGTGGGACACATGACGGTACAGGATGGTATAACCATAGTTGGGAGTATCCAGTGGTGTACCGAGACAAGTTGCAGTGTACAGTGGCACGTGGAGGAGTTGTGATATTGGGTGGTATGTAATGGCAGATGATGTAACTTAGTGGATGCTTGGAGTGTTGCCTCCCAGGAGACTTATGGACAGGGGCACTACGTGTACCATTGGATGCAACCCACCTAGGATCGATGAGGACACTGTTGAGCATCTGGGGACACCATGTTTAGTGGAGGCAGGGCTTCGAGGGGGTTATCAACAGATCCGAGAGAGAGAGGGGGTCATATGTAGGATTACTCTTGAGCATTTCGGTGAACTCTTGATCATAACCATCCTCCTCCGGTGTTGTTTACAATTGCAGAGTGTTTCCTTCTTGCCCCTTGACACTCTCCATTCATCCAATAGGGATTGGGAGGCTCACCCTAGGCAGTTGGATGATACCTCTTGTATCATAAGATGGGAGGAGACTCTCTAGTTGAGACACTTGATAGGTGCACAAGTTGACGAATACAAGCTTAGGGATGGTTTGGTTGATTGTCGAGGTAGTATATGCTCCACCTCTGGGCTCACACTCGGGGAGGCGAATGAGAGGGAGTTGCATGTTGTTTTTCAGCTAGACAACTCGAGGCATTGGGGGAGCATGAGGTGCAAGGGATGGTAGTCCTTATCAGCAAGATGATGTCGAGGCTTCTGGCAGTACCCGAGCACAGCATCAGGAGCTGGAATAACAAATCTTGCTATGATTTGGCAGGCGCAGAGCAGTTGGTTATTTGCAACACAGGTTCTTGATGCTTGGTGTCTACCTATTGGATACCTACAGGAGACAGAGACAAGTCACAGAGGGGTCCCAATAGCTAGCAACATAACACAGCAGCAGGCAGAGAGGATTTGGAGTTGTGGACCTCCAGTACGGTTATGGGATCCAGGGATCCAGTGGATTGGTGGGCTACTCCACTCCTCAGTGAGCTTGGTTAGAATAACAGACAAACTGATTCATTCACAGGTAGATACATGGGGAATCACCATAGGGCAAGGCTGATTGTTGCTCAAGATTGGAGCCAGCCATGGGGAGATAGGCACTGGCACTATTGAGGAGCTTTGGCAGGTTGGGCCTAACCTTGATCATCGCATAGATTGTGGCTGAGAGTTATGCAAGAGGAGGTTATGGTACGAGCGTGCTAGACAATTATTGATGACCAGGGTGTCACAGGGTCAACAATATAGTTTCTTGCTACGTTGGCATAGGGCCCTAGCATCACAGTAATTAGAAACTCAAGTACCCATGAGGGTGAGATGGTCTCTATAGGAGAGGGTCATCCAGATTTTCCACTGGGTTTCCGTGATTCACTGATGGCGTGGGAGACTTCATCAGTATGGGAAGATGGCCAGCAAGAGGATTTCAGGAGGAGATCATGCAGGAGAGGATTCATTGGCATCGAGATTGAGTTGTATCTTCAGGGGCCCACAATTAGAGTGCATGGGGTGGACTATTCAGTAGGGCAACTTCATGAGGATTTGGACAGAGTTTTATATCGTCATGATGCTCTACTTATTGGCAGTAGACGAAGGGGTTCTAATGCCCCTATCTGGCAGGATAGTGAGTGGAGCAAAAGGGGTGCTTCATGTTGATCAGGTTGACTTGCGATCCTAGTATCGAGGGACTCCTTCATTATAGGATAGTAGAGAGATCAGGGACAATACAATGGCATATTTGGGACCCTGGTGAAGTTTGGAGAGACAGTGGGGATCCACAATAAAAGAGGGTGCTTGTTCAAGAACTACTTGAGGACAAGCAATTTTTTGTGCATTGGAGGAGCTTGCCAGATGAAGATGCTACTTGGGAAGGCGAGCATATACTTGAGCATCCAGCACTGAAGTTGCTTGGGGACAAGCAACATTTGGGAGGTGAGGACTGTAATGTCCCTTCCTAAACTATTTTGGAACATGATTAATTTCTACATTTTGGGGCCAATTTTGGAGGTGATGGGGCCCATTTCATTTTTATTAGAAGATTTAAAATTTATAAGTAAGTTACTTTGGGATTTGTTAGTAGCATGTGGGGCCACCCACACAAGGAAATATGGACTCCCTAAGCCAATGGTTTGAAATGCATGAGAGGGGAAATTGAAGGTTTAGTGAGGGACCCACGAAGGAGGGAAAAAGGCTCCACGAAATCTATAAAAAGGAGGCAACACTCTTCATTTGACATCTTTTTGGAATATCGATTTCTCTTTGGTTTCGCAAGTTGCTTAGCCAAGTCACTTGTTGTTCAACAAGAGTTCTTCAAGCGAAGAGCTCACCCTTTCTTCTGGGAACTTCGAATGCCACCCTAGGAAGGTTTTTCTTCATTCTTCTGAAGGAGGATTTCATTGTGGTTTCCATCAGTTGCATTCTTCTCCAAGTGGTGCGTATCACTAGAAGACGTAGTGAAGAGGAGTGCGAGTTTGCTTGTGATGTATTACAGTGGAATTTGGTTTGGAGATTTTACAGAGAGGAGGCATTGGAGGGTTGTTGTCATTTTGGAGAGTTTAGGAGCTGGAGGAGAGTGATTCTTGGCAGTGTGATTTTCACACTTCCTAGG
>APFE030568661.1:3878-14688 GCA_000404065.3 Pinus taeda
TTACTATTTTTAGCAGTTTTTCGGGTCCTGAACTTCTGGAGCCGTTTTGAGGCCCTAAACGACGTTTTTTGGGAAATCGTATGCCAAAGTTACGACCCCAGGATATTGATGTACCAATTTACCCAAAACGGGGCCCACAATTTGGCGTTTCATCTTCTATGGTTAGGTTTTCGAATGTGAAGGGTTTTCCATTGTTTCTCAACAATAAATAGGCCTCTCGAGCCTCATTGTAACACAGTTTGGAACAGTTCAGAGGCATGTAGCCGCCACATCTCTTCTCAGAGATAAGCTACCATCGTCCTAGCTGGTTTATTTCCATTTCTGGTTGTAAGCATATTTCGGTATTTTCCATTAATGAAATGAAGCATTATTCCCGCTGCATCTTTGTGTATATGGTTATCTCTGTATTTTGTTGCGTTCCTGTTTAAATCTGGATCAAATGAAGAAAGGCACTAAAGGTAAAAAGAAAGCTCCACCGCAACAAGTTGTTGGTCCATTTCTGGAAGAAGTAGATGATAAAGTTCCAGGAGCGGGATTATTTTTGGATATTGTGTGTACCAAAGATGTTGGACTTCCTTCATGGGAAGCAATATATCAGTACTTTAAATGAAAACCCTAGAGTTACTTAGAGAATAGTCACAACTGATGACAACGTTGTTGTTTCAAAAGCTACTATTAGTGATATTTCCAACTCTTTCCTCCATAGAATTGGGGCCAAGCAATGATTACTGCCTTGCACCGATATGGTCCATTGGGTAGTAGAAAATTTGGACATTTCTGATAGGTGTTTCCAAACTAAGATGCAGACAATAATTGGGTCCTTCACTAGTAAGGATTTGCAATGTATATACCATTTTCCAAATCCTCAGTATGTATATAATAGGGAATATGTCGAGGCTTTCGTAAAGGAGCATGAGCACCCCTCATATCAAATCCGATAATGGAGACAAGACCCAAATAAGCATAAAGTGGAGGAATCTAGTAAGTACTCGCCCAATTCTTTCATTTCTCCTTTCTCCCAAGTTATTTCTATGATGTGTCGATTGCATGCACTCCCTAACGTGTCAAAATTCCTGGACACTTGGGTACCTATGATTGATGGGGATTTTCAGGGGTATATATTTGACTGGGTTACCATACTTTTTGATAACTTGGTGTCTCATATATTAGCATTTCGGCACAGTAGAATAATTTTTGAAAATAAGTTGCCTCCTTTTTATATGTCAGCCTATATCATGGATGCTCTGTGTTTTTCTATGGGTTTTTCCTCTATGGGTTGGAAATGGACTATTCAATATACTAAGACTATCCATATCTACCATGATATCCCATGGGAATCCAAGTATTTTGAACATATCTGCCAGATATGTCACAAGGTTATGATTCCAATATATGAAACTATCTTTGAGTCTCAACCTCCAAGAATGTCTTAGGAAGCAATGGATGACCTTTGGAAGGTCGGAAATTGATTTGGAAAATAATTATTTACCTATATCAGAGTTTGGGGTAGTATTTCTCATCCTCATGTTTTTCCTTTACACATTCCCAATAAGCTAGTCAACAGAGAAGTAGTTTAAAAGATTGTGGGATATGGCATCACCAAAGTATTGAGGGAATCCAATAAAAGGGCATGGTTTGTCTTTCCTATAAGATTTGGTATATTCGCATTGGCCAATTATTGTCATGCTAAGAAAGAAATCCTCGCCTTTGAAGCTCTAAAATTTCCTATTGTTCCCAACCGACAATATGACTCTAATTTAGTGGTGAGGAATTTTACTATATCCCAAGGGCTCTGATAGTTTATCCATGAAGAGGATAAATTCGATGATTTGTTTGCTTAGTCTTCTTCATATGCTATAGTACTATGAAGAGTGGAATAGCAACTATCTACTGAGGAGAAAACTCAATTTGTTCAATACAAAGACTCTCAAATAACCAAACTTCCATTAAATATATTACGATTACCTCAGGAGAAGTCATCGGTGTCGAGTGATCAGTTGCCTGATGATTTTACACAGTTGTTAGTTCCCCCTAAAGATCAACTAGAGGTTGTTCTGATTTCTTCTCCACCTCAAGTTGATGAGATGTTTTTTAATCTTGAATTGAATGAAACCTATAATGAAATTATTATGACTATAAATCCTTAGAATAAGGTTCAAGCTTCAACTTCTCAAACTACCACTTCTTCAAACCAATTGGAGGTTTAGGGTACTATTTAAAATGTTGAACAATGAACCAGGACGTAATAATTTTTTGATAAATCTTCCATTTATGGCCAAAAGGAAAATGAGGTTATTCCTTATTTCCCTACCTCATAAATTACTGCCAATATAGAGGAGATTCCTCCTTTAGATATATTTTACAGCCCTCATCAAAAAGCAATAGTCAAAAGAGGCCTCAATCATTAGTTCCTAGCAAGCTTTCTTCCTTTGAAGTTTTGTGGAAGGGTTCCCCTGCTACACCTTCTAAGGAGTTTGGAAATTGACTCAATTCACAAGAGCTTATGCTTATGCAACAATAAATAAGGCAGTCGATGTCCAATATTGTAAAAGAGAAAGAAGGAAGGATAGCATCATTGGAATAAGAACTCAATTCCGAGAAACAGAGAATTACTGAACAACGTCAGAATCAGATGGCGGAGTTACAAAGGCAATTAGATGCATTGAAAATACAACATGATAAGGAGATACAGGTGAAATATGATCAACTTAAAGAGATTCGGAAAATAATAGAAAAGTTGAGTGTTAATCCTCATCTGCCAAACTTTAAAAAGGAAGCTAAAGAATTAAATACTTTGTTAAAGAGCCAACAAAAGGTCTTTTGCAACAGAGTCCTGATAATTCAAGATCAATGCAAGTTAATGTATTCACGATCTACACAGATGCTATCATCGTTAAAGTTGACTATTTTCACTAGTCATATGAGGATCAAGCCTAAACATCCTCTCTAACTCACTAGCCCATTGGAAATCTACATGTTGCGGCAACTCAACATTGGACAATCCTCGACCTAAATTTAAAACTTGTTGCAACAATTTCCTGTTATGTTTTTATTGTTTATTTATGTTGAGAGATTGAAGGAGGTTTTTTTTTTACTTTCCATGTATTAAGACTATAAATTTTCCTCCCCTGGATGGAGATTGGGGGTCCTAGATTTTGAAAGAAGAGGACTTGAAATTACACTATTGTATTTTAAATTTTTATTAGTATAAACTTAACCACTTATAGTTCCAGTATGAGTAGATCTATGGTTTATTAGGTACTATTATCGTATGTTGTTGTAAAGGAATTATTATTCGATATTACTCACATATATGTATGTTTGTTAGTCTTCCATGATCACTATTGGCATGATTGATTGAAATTTAATGTTATTTCGTGAACAACAAAATTTCTATCATATGTGATGCTTTAATAAATACAATTTAATTAACTATTTAAACAAAATTAATTTTCTTTTATTGAATTAATATCGTAATTGTGTGATGATATATATTATTGTGTTTATTACGACATATTTTTAGTACATATGTTATCAGCTTACCCAGGTATTAGAATAAGTTGTTGCGATTCCTAAGTAGGTTATTAGAATATATTACTTTACTTGATAAATACGTTATCGCCCTCATTCATCCTGTTCCAAATATTTTTAATTAAGGGAAATTGGTCCCATAATTCCATTCAAAGCCACCACTCCAAACGGAAAAGGGTCTAATTGGGCCCTGACTGGGTGGTTTTCCCCCAATGTTGATGAGATCAATTCAGGCCATCAACATAATCATAGTACCTTTTGAATATCTCCACAAGGAGGCTGAGTAAAAAATATGTGAAAATATTTTGGCACTTTTCTGATCTCCCTGTTTTCTCTGAAAATGTCATTTAGGCGCTCAAAATGACATCAAATGTTTAGAACCCAAAAAGCTTCAAAAAATAGAAAGTTCTGTTAAATTTAAGGAAACGAAACTAAAAATAAATAGTGTTGGGTGAAGTTAGGTTGATAACAATGTGATCACGTGTTACTGGGTGTTTGTAGTTAATTCTAGACATGTGGATGTCATTTTCCATAAGTGCATCTTTGAAATCAAGTCTCGAATAGTAACTCTCATCTCATACCTTGGTGAGAAAGTTAAAGTGGGTAAATAGGGGGTGAGGTGGCTACGCTTAGGCTGGTGAGCTATTACACATTAATTAGGTTGGTGAGATGAGGATTACTTTTGGGGGTCGGTGTGCTTGTGTGCATACGTTTTTACATGTTTTGAGGATGGGAAAGCCTTGTCTTTTAGATATGAAGTATCATGCATGTTAATGCAAAAAATATTTCACTCATGTAGAGTGAATCAAATGAAAAAAAATGGGAGGTTAAGACACCATATGCGTTAAAAGGGTGCAACCAACTCAAAGAAAACATAGATAAATGACTTAAAAATTATCCTCTTTGAGGGGGAAACCTCCTTTACATTACATAAATGAACAATTCTTGGATGATACAAATGACAAGACCTCCTCCGTATATATAGGAGCCTAAGGGGTCACAAAATAATCAGAGCCTACATAAAAATAATAATGTAAGGGTGCAACATAATAATAGTGGGATTCTATGGTGCACAACAATAACAATATGGGGGCTACATGGGCACAACAATAAGAATAAGGGGGATACTCTAGTATTATAGGGACCTAACATGCCCCTCTCCTTCAAAAAAGTATTGTTCTCAATGCTTGAGTAGTTATGGCTGCTTCTACATCAAATTCTCATCCTCCCATGTGGAATCTTCACCGGGTAAGTTCTTCTACTTAATGATATACTTTGAGATTGATCGATTCCATAGTTATCGAGTTCTTGTTTCCATGACTGCTTCAGTCTCAGATATGATTTTTCCTTCTTCATCAAGTTCTGAAAACATTGTTTGAACTAGAAGCTTGTTACCAATAACCTTCTTTAAGCATGAAACAAGGAAAACTCGGTGTACTCGAGAAGATGTAGGCAGCTCCAATTTGTATGTCATAGTACCAATCTTTTGCAACACCTTGTAAGGACTGTAGTACTTGGATGATAATTTTTTATCCTTCTTAGCTTGCTTGAGAGACAATTGTTTGTATGGTTGAAAAATAATCAGTCACCTACATTAAAACTTCTTTCATTGCGATGTTGAACTGCTTGTTGTTTCATTTGATTCTGCGCCAGAGTGAGGTTATCCTTTAACAGTTGGAGAACTTGTTGTTGATGCTTGATGTGTCTCCTTGTCTCTCAAGGTTTTGTGCAATCCAATCTCGGATCACTGGGCCCTAAACCGAGACTGCTCCCTCAAGATTTATCGTGTATCCCACCAAAACCGATCAAGGGATTCCTAGGCCTTTAGGAATGAACCTTGAGACCACCTCTGCCCCGGATTCCGAAATCCATCCCGCAATTCCAAAGCTCAAAAACTGAAATAAACGTCCCAATATACAATGGCATCCGGGAAAAAGGATAGGCTATGTTGAAATCCACTGTCATAACCCAACAATACCATGCCACTAACAACAAGAGAACCATACACCAACCTGCAAAGCCATGCATGTCCAAACCAGCTAGGAAGTCACACACGCAAAACGTTACCTACAAGTATTCCTGTTGAAGTTGTTTGATCATGCTTTCCTTTCCTTGATCTTTGCTTTCTTTTCCTTTCCTTTGCTCCAAAATAGAGTGCTCCAATAAAAATCTTAAGAGACCAAGAGTGAGAGGAGAGAGAATAATGAGAGAGCTCCAAACTTGAATTGGATAAAAGCCATGAACTGGTCCTCAGAAGCCTTTTTATGCATGAGGCCTCTAATTTTTTCATTTTCCATTATTTCCTTCAATTTCCTCCTCACATGCAACCTGTGACCTTTCACCTTACTTTTCTCCTAATTTCCATTATTTTCATAAATAATTGTGCCAAAAATGCCTTTTTACCTTTTAATGCCTTTGCCAATTTTCCTTAGCCAAAACACACATCCATTGATGCCCACTAGGTTATCTTTGCCCAACATTCAGCTTGGAATACGTGTCCCTTAACCGTGGTCTTATTTTGCCTTTATTAACTTTTATTACATGAACTTTTCACCAGGGCTATTATAGAACCCTCCCCCTTGGGGAACACTGTCCTTGATATTAAACGACACTAAGAACTGAGAAAAACCACTGAAAAGCAAACATATTGCCTATGGATTTTTATAACTTATCTCATTGCAGTATTTACAATGAAAGATCTGCTCAAAAGCAAAACATCATGACAACATGACAATATAACAACCATAATAACATGACACCCATATCGCTTATTGGAGATTTATAACTTAGTTCATGGAAGTATTTACATCCATATACATATACAAATACAAATACCAAAACATCATCAAAACATACACCAACATATAGCAACATCAAACCAAAACTGCTTTGCCTCAACCAGTGAAGAATGAAGGATGCAGGGCCCGTATCTGATCGCCATCTCCCATGTAGCTTATTCAAGACCAAAGTGCTTCCAATGCACTTTAACTTTCTCTATGGCTCAGTTCCTCGGCATGAGATGTTTCCACTGTAGTATGCACTGAGGCTCCAGCTGGAACTCTCCTTCTTGCTCCACCTGCAATACAGACCAATCAATAACATGATCAACATCCTTTATATACTTCTTAAGTGATGAAATATGGAAAACATCATGGAATTTCATTGTTGGAGGGAATGCAAGTCGATATGCCATTGATCCAATTCTCTCAAGGATCTCAAAAGGCCCGCAATACCATGGTGCCAAATTGGCACATGAACCAATCCTCAAAGATATTTTCTTGGGCTTGGTACGCTAATACACATGCTCCCCAACCTGATAATCTTTGAACACCCTGTGTTGATCTGCATAACTCTTTTTGTCTATCATGTGCTACCTTTAGATTCTTCTTTATAAGTTGCATTTCCTACTCCATGTTCATCAACATGTCCAGTCTAATAAGTACCCTATTCACTGGATCACTCCAGTTAATGAGAGTGTTACAACTCTGTCCATATAATGACTTGAAAGGAATCATCCTACCCTCTGTTGATCTGCATAACTCTTTTTGTCTATCATGTGCTACCTTTAGATTCTTCTTTATAAGTTGCATTTCCTACTCCATGTTCATCAACATGTCCAGTCTAATAAGTACCCTATTCACTGGAACACTCCAGTTGATGAGAGTGTTACAACTCTGTCCATACAATGACTTGAAAGGAATCATCCTCAAGGACTCTTGATAACCATTATTGTATGTGAACTCAACCAGTGGTAGATACTCTTCCAATTTCCTCTGTTGATGCATCACGTGCATCCTCAGCATATCTTCCAAGATCCTGTTGACCCTCTATGTCTGACCATCTTTCTGTGGATGATAAGTTGTATTGAAGGCCAACTTTGTACCCAAACCTACATATAGCTCCTTCTAAAACTTGGAAGTGAACTTTGCATCCTTGTCTAACACAATCTTCTTTAGAAAACCATGTAGTCTCACTATCTCTCTAATGAACACTTATGCTACCTCACTAGCTGAATATGTAGCATTTACAAGAATGAAGTGAGATACCTTGCTCAACCTTTCAACCACGACCATAATAGTATCATGCTGCCTCATTGTACTTAGAAGACCTGTGATGAAATCCATGGAAATGACCTCCCATTTCCATTCCAAAATCTATTGATGATGTTGGACCCGCCAACATTCAGGGGATCTCCCCGGTATGAAGTCCCAACTAGACCTCAAACTATTTGGTGTAGGAGTTCCATTCGGTATGATGGCCCGGTTGCCATTATCTTAGAGATTTGTCTTAGTTCTTGTTGTTCAACACATGAGAGTGTTATGCTTGTAACTTTAAGAAAGTGAGGTGAGTATGCCTGGGGAGTGCATAATGTAACTTTGTGTATGGATTCTCTTATTGTAAGGGAGAGGGTAAAAGTGAGCCTCTAGATGAGAGGTAGTAGTACCACCCAGGGAGAGACACACGCGAAAATAACAAGGGTTTGTCCATCATTCAGCGGAATAGTCCACAGCGGATGCGGCAATCGTTAAAACCAAAGTGTAAGGTGAAAATGCGTACACCGTCTAGAGGAGTAGTCCACACGAGGGTGATGGTCGTTATAACCAAGGAAAACAAGAATAGTCTGTCTAAAGTCCTACGAAGTAGTCCACATGAACAAGACAACAATGGTAAAATATACAACACATCTTCAACAATGTAAGTACTAAAATAACTGATTTAGTTCAATTATCTTAGTATAGGTTAAGGAAACATGCATTACAAACATTTAAATAATATTCTTACAAATGGATACAAAACATGCATGAAAATGTGTTGGCCTGATACAGGCTTTTGAATTAAGTAAAAGTTCCAAGACACATTTATACACCATAAATCACTAGCCCCAGTAGTGGGATATTGGAGCCAATCCTCGCTCCTCAAAGAATAGACTATAGGCTCTCAAGGCTATGTGGGAGGAGCCAAGGTGAAAAGTATTTTTCTCATACAATGAGGTGGTATATATAGCCAAGGGTGATGCTTGACCCTTGTGACTCTTGGACTTCCCTCATGACCATTCAACTTCCTATGAATTTTCAACTGACGCGACTCTTCAACTTCATATGTGCATTCGTTGGACTTTCACTTTACATTACATTTGATTACAACAAGTATGGCCCATAGTAGTGATGTGGCCGAGACAACTCATGACACAACTCGACATGACACTGCTAACATGCACTAGTTGACTGTGGTGTCAATGTCCAGTTGTTATGTTACTGAGTGATGGATGTGCTCTCAGTGTGTTTTGTCTTCACCTTCACATGGCAAAGTGTTGCGGGATCTTCGAGGGTCTTGGTCTTTGATTGATGGTTCAAAATCATGTATCCCTTTCGCTTGTTGCTCCATGTGCTTGGTACCTTTGTTCAACTGCGAGAAAGTCTTCTAGAATGTGCTCCTTATTCATCCCGTTCGTTGTCACATCATGTTCCATCAATGTACATGTTCCTGCAATTCAATCATGACGAGACGACATCAAATCCAAAAATCTCCTAGTAAAGCATGATGCATTATTTTTGGTTTCAGGTATAGGTGACAAGGAGGAAGGATAATACAATGAAACTGCATAGAGTACAACTCAGGTTGGGATGAGAGGCTTTGGAGTATTGCCAGGAAAAACTTCGCAGAGGTCACTGGGAGGAAAAATTGCGCAATCAGGGACAACAATGACAACTGCAAGGTGGAACCCACCTTGACAGAACTGCACAATTTTTGGGAGGAAGACAAGGTAGGGTGTCTGAGGAACTTCTAAACAGTTCTTCACATTTTTCAAGGTGAGGACTAGGCAGGTCACTTGGGGTCCAGCTGAGAATTTGTGCAATTTTCAGGAAAGAGATAGAGTTGGCCAGCAAGGGACACTAGCAGGAAATTCTGTGCAATTTTCCATAGTAGGGCATGTTTGGCTGCGGGGACTTGCTGGTCATAATTATGCATTTTTGAGAGACAATGCAGGATAGGAAGTTGTTGCCCAGTTTCTGGAAATAGTGCAGAGTTAGGCAACAACAAGTGTCCAGCCAGATCTGTGCAATTTCAGGGACATTGTAGAGCAAGCCAACAGGAGGCATGACTTAGCATGATTATGCAATTTCTACAGACAGTGGAGGGTAGGAAGTTGGGCATGTCTACATAATTCTGGAGAGGATTGCAACCCCGAGCTATAGTGCAATGTAGATTTCTGGTAGACTAGAGGGAGCATTGATAACTGATGATGCGGGAAGTGTGGAGTGGATCGGGCCTGGAGACGAATTTTGCACAATTCTGGGAGACAATCAACTAGCTCACTTCCAGGATTATGTAGTGCAGCTGCCTGGGAGGACAGCCTCATGAACTGTGCAATTATGGGTAGCAGAGTGGGGCCACTGAGAGTTGATACTGCGTAGTGCATCTCAGTTGGGATCTTGTTGAAGGGGTTTGTCTGGTCAACATATTTTCAGGAAAAATAGTGAAGTACGAGAGCAAGTGAACTTGTGTAGATGTGACAATGTGATCAAACACTTAGCATAACTCGACAACACGACACCACAAACCAACAATACAAACATGTGCTCACTGAGACTGTTTAGAGGTTAAGAGAGACAAGTGTGATACTTGAGATAAACCTTAGAACGATCATGACAACACTTGCACGACATTGCTTACAACTTTGTGTGTGACTATGATTGATGTTCACAGAGCGAAGACAACTCATGCACACAAAGATCAACCTTCAAAATTTCCAAAAAAAAAATACTGTGAGCATGATAAAGCAATCAACATGCCAAAAGAGGATTGTTGGTCGAACAATTAAAGGGTGTAAAATACTCTACAAGAGCTCAAGGAATGAGCCCGAGTGTTTGTAACCATAAGTGGAAAAACCAAGGAAGGCTCCAAAATTTGGATGCAGGCCAAAATTTTGGAGAGTGTTGTAGTCGCTATAACAGAATCGCAATAGGCTATAATAGACCACCTGGATGCTTACATTCCGCCTTCACCTTCTAAGATTCTAAACATCTGGCCACAAACTCAGCCACTTCCTTCTTCAAATTCGACCAATAGTAAAACTTCTTCACCATCGTCAATGTATTTTGATATCCTGGATGACCCAGATATGATTTAACATGAAAATACCTCAATATAAGCTTCTTGAGCTCACTGCAATTCGACACAAATATCATATTTGTAAACAGAGCTTCTGCGTAAATCACATCAAAGATATCATTGCCGACGCGTTTCGAACCAACCAGTGTGGTTCGAAACGCGTCGG
>APFE030568664.1:0-44423 GCA_000404065.3 Pinus taeda
AAATAGCATGAGAAGAAAAAACAAATTGTATATTTGTAAAAATATAATATAAAAGAATTAAGTAACTCAAGTTTATTAAATAACGAATCGGTATTAACTAGAATTTGTGATATGACTAGGATGGATTTAATTCAATATTATATCGAGAGACTTCAAAATTTTTTTTAAGTTTTAAATATACTACATCCTTAACCATTAAACCAACGTATAATTATTTTAACACATAAATTAATTAATTAATTAATTACTATAAAAAATGCAAAAGAAATATAATATTTCAAGTAAGGTTATGGTATATATATTAGATAACTAACAGTGTTGTTAAGGAAAAGATTTCAAAACCACACTAAAAAGTACGCCTAAATTAATATGAAATGGATCGATATCGATAGCTATAGTCCCATTATTGTACTAATGTTTTTCAAAACGATTTTGAAAAGTGGTGAGGTATATAAGAGCTAGTGTGAAGTAGAAACCAAAAATACATAGCGTGAGAGCCTCTCTAGTTTATTTAGTTACATACATAGCATACACGCCATATTTATATTTTCTTCTTTATAAGCTTATCCATCACTTAAATCTGTTGCCCGTCATGACATACCCTGTCCACTCAACTAGTAAAACAATAATGAATTAAATTCATCATTCACACGGGCATTGAATAACATTAGCATAAATGAATGAAAAAATTTACAGAGTGAACCGCGGCTTACTGGACTTAATCACACGACTTAATTATACTCATCAATATTTAGTAGCATTGAATATTAACAGTCATATAAATAAATTAATAAATATATACCCATATAAATAATAATTGAAATAAGATATAAGTAGGGTAAAATAGTATTATAGTAAAAAAGGTTCAAGAACATTTAGAGATATAAATCTACATTTGAATTTATTTATTTAAATAAAATAATACCCATATAAATAATAATTGAAATAAGATATAAGTAGGGTAAAATAGTATTACAATAAAAAAGGTTAGAGAACATTTTGAGATATAAATCTACATCTAAATTTATTTATTTAAATAAAATAATAAATGCATAACCATATAATTAATAATATATTAATTTTATTTATTTATTTCATTTATTTAATAAAATAATAAATGTATACCCATTTAATAAAATAATAAATGTATACCCATATAAATAATAATTAAAATAAGATATAAGTAGGGTAAAATGGTATTATAGTAAAAAAGGTTAGAGAACATTTTGAGTAACATGTGCGGCATGCATGCACCATGTGCCCACTCTACTTGGAGTCCATATCATGCCACGTGGAGTCTATAGCATGTTATTATACTCCCTCTTGGAAGTGCACCAACAACTTTTTTGTTTCAAGTGGCACGTAATGAAATTTGGTAAATATGATGAACTTATTCCTCTAGAAAGTGCACAACAACTTTTTTATTTCAAGTAGCACCTAACAAAATTCGTTAACTTTTTTGTTTCAAGTGGCACCTAACAAAATTAGTTAAATATGATGAATTTATTTGCTTATAAATTTGTCGCACTGTACGCTCAGATTTTCTCCCATAATTTTCATTCAAGTTTGCTTCGCTGGTAAAATATTCTAAAGCATTGTTGTATTGAAAGGTTTCTTCTATACTTAGTAGGTACTTTGGAAAATCTTACAAGGCATTGTTGTATTGAAAGGAGATAACTCCAATCCCACTTTCGATATAGATATAACTAAAATGTAGCATGAGATTTTTTGTTCTTTTGAATTCTCTTCTTGATTTGATTTGATTAAGGATTTTCTTCATAATTTTCATGCTCTCCTTTTGCAGCACACGACACCCACTTGCTCACCTAATTAGTGAGAGGATTTTCGTTAGATTTTCATTACCATACCTGGACTTGAAGGTAAACTTTCCTTTCATACTTGGACCTGAAGGTAAAGCTCCTTCTTTCTTTTGCCTCAGGATTTGTATTTGGAATAAGGTAAAATTTAAAATTTCCTTTCATTAGATTTTCATTTCTGAATACTAAAGTGACATTGCTGAATGGATGATTGTTCTTGTCATAGGCATTAAAAAATTTCTTGATCATTGTAGTTTTTGCATTATCCAGCTATGCATAGAGAGGGCCTCAAACATTGATGTATTTCGTGGCATAAGCTGGTAAGAAAAATATACTAAATGTATTTGTAAGAACATGGGAAAACGTTTTCACATGTCACCATGAGTGAGTCAGTTTACTAGAATTTGCAGTAAGCTATAAACATATTAAGAACTTTTAGTATGTAAAATAGCACAATGGCTTTGCTATGGGTAGGAAAGCAACAATTACACTCATGAAGGTTGCAGCAATTCATTACAGTAAGGGAAAAAGGTAATACTTCTTTACAAAAAGAGGAGTGAGGGAAATAAGTACTTTGTTACAGAGAAGGAATATTGTGATAAAGACCTGAATTGATCTTTGTATCTCACTCCCTAACAACTAACTCCCTCATACCTGTAAATCCAATTGACTTGCCTCAACTTTTCACTGGTATGTGTTTGTCTTTGTCTCAATTTTTAGCTTTTCTATGTTTTTCATTATCTTTTTCTTGCTTTATCTTTTGCTTTTATGTGCTTGTTGTTTAAGTTTGCATGTATTTATTCATAATTATCTAAATTTTGCATGTATTTATTCAGAATTATATATCTAATTTCTTTGAATCAATGAATTATATCTACTGACGAGAAGGAAAATACATGAATTATGGCCAACTTACTGAATTCTTCTCCACTGTCTTTGAATCATACATGAATTATGGCCAACTTACTGAATTCTTCTTCATTGTCTTTGAATCATTCAATTCTTGTAGAGATGCATTATATGTACACACTACAAGGGAAATATAAATGCATTATATGTACAGACTACAAGAAAAATATATGCCTAATTTACTTATCAATGTCTGTTTCAAAATTTATGAACTGTGCTAACTTACCATTTTTTCTTTTGTGAAAGAGTTTGATAGGGTCTAATATATGCCTAATTTACTTATCAATGTCTGTTTCAAAATTTATGAACTGTGCTAACTTACCATTTTTTCTTTTGTGAAAGAGTTTGATAGGGTCTTATTTCTTCTCTGCTACAAGCTCATTTCTTCTTCGGAGCAGTCGCTCTTTGTTGTAGGGTTATTTCTTCCATTCTTTGGTACAAGGTTATTCCGTTCTTTACTTTGTTGCAATCCCTGCTTTCTTTCATTCTTTGGTATAAAGTCGTTACGTTCTTTACTTTTTTCACTCCTATTGAACTGTCAAACTATAATAGCTCGTTGGCTTTGGTGAAATCAATCTCTCTCGAGATCCGGAAAATGCCATCCTCCACCTTGGGCTTCTCCTTCTATATTCAAACCATACTGTCTTTTTATCAATTAAGTTGTCCATACTAAAATATATTTGAAATCATGCCGGTATTAAATCTTACTACTCTTCCTTGTATTCGTGCAAATAACAGATCCATGAATAAAAATAGATCTTCGCACAAAGTCACACTAGTTTTATGAGTTTCACGGGGTAAATTTCAGTTCACGTGGTAATTTATTTCATTTAAACCAAAAAAAGAACACGCAAGGGTTTGATCTTGTGACATAGGGCATGTAATTACACTCAAATAAAAATTCCAGTAAATTACTCTGATTAAACTGACTGAGTAGCAGCTACATTATAACAGAAAAAATAATAATACTAAACCATACCATCGTTTCACTTCTAATCTCCCTGTACTGTCATAGAGATAAAACGACACATCAGTAACCCTCTCTTCCTTAGTTGAAAACCATCCCAACAAGGGTGACCTACACACCCAAAAAAACACATTCAGACAATTTTTCCCATAATAGAACACCTAAAAGTTTAGCATTCTTACATTGTTGACATCCACCCCATCTATTGTAAAATTGAAATTCTCATCCGAGAGCTTCTGGGTTGCCTGGCTTATCGGTTTTACTGTCAATGGAAGAAGGCCAGTGCCGATCCCGCTTTTCTACAAAACAATCGAAATTCATCGGGCTCTTAAAAATGCCAAAACACGCGGGGATTAAAAACCCTAAAATAGCGGAACTTGACAAAGGAAAACCACTTACCCTGACAGACGAAAAACCACCTTCGTTAACTTGGGTGGCCTGAGAGGGCATAAAGCCGCCTCCGGAGAATAGAGAGCCTCCATCCGATTGACTTTGCATGCCAAACATCTTTAATCTCTACTCTGTCACTCCCCACGGAGAAAAAGAAGAAATTTACAATGTAAAATAATAACAGGAACAACTGATATCAAATGTCTTTCAGATGATAATAGTGGTTTGCTGCTGCCGAATCTTAATTGATATTGGGGATTTGAGCGCGAAACACCCGACCTGTCCTCTCCTTCTTATGCGAGGCAGCTGCCTATTCTTTGGGCCAGAACAACGCCACTGTCTTTGCAGTGCGAGTCTTGAGCCCTCAATGTTGCCACTCCGTAGCTCTCCTAACAGTTCCCACGATAACTGAGCGGCATTTGGCAACCAAATCTTGAGGCTTCCGTAGTTTTTCTAACGGTTCCCACGATAACTGAGCGGCGTTTGGCAACCAAATCTTGAGGCTTCTGTCAACGGACAATGTGGGCAGAGGTGGTAGCGACCGCCATCGTCATGTTAACTGAAGACACATATGAGTGTAGCGAACTATATTGAACTGTCAAACCATAATGTAAACTATAATCGATAGGTTATTTGCTTTGTTGCACTCCTATCAAACTGTAAATCAAAACAATAGATTAGAAGCAAGTGGGTGGTGAAATAGGTATGTCAGAGACCAGTGGTGAAGCTGATTAGAGACAAGTCTTGTGCCAGGCTCCATGGGTGTCAAAGAGCCATCATGTACATGGCAGAAGGGAAACATACAAGAATTTTTCTCTACCGTGCGACAGGATTTAACATGAAATTTTGGTTAAAGTGTCTTGCATTTCATATGAATTAATGTGTAATACACATGACATCAAAGTTGGCTTAAAGTTTCTATCTAAAGACATCAAACTTTAACGAAAGGTAAGTACCTCCTTTTACTTTTGTTTTCCTTTCAGACTTTGGATAAAAATTCTTTGGATCTCTAACATTGCCTCGGGACACGTGACGTCTCCAATAAAAGGTCAAATTCTAAACTTTGAATAAAACAAAAGAAACGCTGAAATGTTTATTTAAAACATTGGTTAAATGATTCGGTAAGCCCAAATTAATATGAAATTGGATCGATATCATCGCTATAGTCCCACGCTGAGGCAAAGACTAATAATAGCAACTTGGACCAAACTAATATTAATATTATTATTAGAGCGCGCTACCACTTTTAGTTACTTTTTAATTATGTAAAATATATTAAGAGGACCATTGCTTTTTATAAATAAATATTAAGGAGCGGGAAAAATCTTTGGTCGTCATTAAAAATTTACATACCTAATCAAACTCTGAATTATATTGTAAATTAACATTTTTAGTTATTTTTAATTATTTTTGAATTATATCGTAAAGTAACAATTTTAGTTAATTTTTTAATTATGTAAAAAATATCAACATACCCAATCAAACTCTGAATTATATTATAAATTAACACTTATATTTATTTTTTAATTATCTCTGGATTATATTGTAAATTAACACTTTTAGTTATTTTATAATAATGTAAAAAATATTGTGAACGCTATATAAAAAATAATAAACATTTGGTGTAGTTTAACTAGGTTGAGGAGTTGTCTAAAAAGTTATGGAAATTTCGGTCATATTTAGAGAAAATCAGGGAAGGATTTTTGTAAATCCAAGTTATATTTAGAGAAAATCAGGGAAGGATTTTTGTAAATCCAAGTTATAGTTATTAAACTTTAAAATTTTAGTTGTCTTAGACATTTTTGATAGTGCTAAATGCATTTCCGCCATCAAAAACACAATTCAAACACTGCCTCTATAAGATTTTTTGAATTTTTTTTACTCGACCACTTTTAACTGTCCAAACAATTCTTCGACGTGACTAAATAGCTTCTAAATATTTTATCATTTCACTTTTACCTTTTTATAATTTTAATATTTGCATCAAAATAAATAATTTCTTATAATAATCGAATTACCTTAGAGCGCACTATATTTCTTATTTAAAACACCCTATTTTATTAGTAGATTTCATAAAAACACAAATATATTACCAGAACAGTTTTTTTTCCGCACAAAAAAAGTGATATATATTTCCATATGAAAGCATATTACATATTTTGTCATTCCAAGAACTTGCTTGCTGTAATGGTCGTTTAGTATCCAGATTGAGCGCTGCAAGTAAGTCCACGTAGGCAATTGAGATTCGTTATTGTTTTAACCAGGAACACAGACCTGCAAAGTATAACATCCTGGTAGTTTTTGATACCTCGCAGGACATGTCATGGACGAAGTGCGATTACAGCCATGGGTTCTCCTTTTACAAGAAACTAGATTGAGCTCGTGCTGTAGAAACCTGGAAGGTGACAGCGTATTCTGTAACAGAGAGAAGTGCATCTTGCAAACCCAAACCAATGGTGGGAGCGCTGTAGTGGCGGAGATGAGTCAAGATACACTGTGGCAGGATTCTTAGTCCGTTTGAAAAGTTCGGATTTGGATTCGGAACCGATTTCTCAAAATACTAAGAGAATTCTTCTATTGGGCTACTGGCATTTAGCAAAGGCTCCCTTTCATATCCTTTTCTCTTACTAACTACCGAACTTCTTTGAACCTCAAAATTAAAAGAAATGTGTCCATTCCCTCTAACTCCTAGTTCACCACTTCCGTTTAGAATTGTAAAGCTACATTGCTTTGATATTAAAATTGTCAGCGAACTATTGAAATGGGCCTAAGTTGGTTTAAAAGCAGTTTTTGTGAGTCAATTCCATCAAGCGTTTTGTGTAAAAGTCAAAATTCCCCTTATACACTCATTTCAACTTTCAAGTATTCTGAAACTTTTTAACCTAAAATCTCCATCTATAATATACCATTTTCAAGATGCTTTAGATTTGCCTAACTGTAAAGAAGCAATTTTAGCATCCTAGGAAGTCTTCAGTGACAAGGTTACGCTGTTTTTGTCGATCTAAACAACAAAAAGATTGGTTTTGCTCTAGATACTAGCTGTTTTTCCTAATCTAACTTACTCTTTATTACTTTATTTCTGGGTTCTTTGTTTATTGGCTCACTTTATTTCTTCTCTTTTTGTTTATTGGCTCGACAGTAGAAATATTTGATATATAATTTTAATATACTAGAAACAAGTGAATTCACATGAAACAAAGATAAATATTATTTGGACATTGCTGTTAAATCTTGATTTATGTTGTTTAAATTGGTTTTTGATTATTGATGTGGATTCTACCTAAAAATTTCTAGGGCATTTCAATTGTGAAGAGTAAACCCATCAAACTTGTAATTTCAATACAGTGTTATTGACAAATTAAATAAAAAAAATTTCAAAAATTGACAATTAAAACTAGTAATATATTCATCCAACCATGAAAAATTATAAAAAAAAAATGAATTTCTATTAAAAATGTATGTTAAATAAATTCTTCATTAAAAAATAAATGTCAAAATGAAAAACATGAAAAATACAAAAACATTATCAAATTTCAGACCAAATATTTGAAATTCAGGCCTGGCCATACCTGTCAATAAGACTTGCGATAGCTGTCAGTGAAAATAACGGTCACATCAATTATTCTAAATACCACTTTTACAGAAGCGTCACATGAATATCTACATTATCTACCTTTGAAATCTTTAACGGCATCCCCACCGACCTCCGTCGCCCGTCGAAGCTTAACTGGCCGTGTGTCTTCTAACCGAACAATTTTTCACTGCCAGCTGCCCATTGTTCAGGCCCTTACGCTATGATCAAGAATGATATATCGCTCATTGTTTTCTTAGGCCCTCTACGGAATTCAAGCGTGCAACCTTGCGCCAACGAAAGCTACATTATATCTCAAAATGCAGGTCGTTTGAGCTGCGGGCGGACCATGGGAATCTAAGAGTTCCTGGTAAAACCTCGCTCCCCACATGTGGCGACTTGAAAGAATCACACAACTCGTACTGAGGTGATGTAATTTGGATGTATGGGGTTTCCAGCTCTCCATCTTTAACGGAAATATTTGATGGAATAACATATTATGTTGTTTTAAGATACATTCTCGAAATTTTGAAAGGCTAGTAAGCTTAGTATCAAACATATTTGCATAAATGTTTTGAGATGAAATTTTGATGTTAAACCTCGGCATCAGAGCAAAGCAATTTACAAGGGATAGATTCTCTGGCGTTGGGAGGCAAAACTCAGCGGTATCATGGGAAGCTGCCTCTGCCGTGGAGCCATTAATGCGAAAGATGAGGATAGTCATTCATCTCGTGGAGCCATTCCTTCGAATGAAGAGGGTAGCGGTAGGGGAAGAAGTTCGTCCCGCGGAGCCATCGGTTCCGAAGATCAGGATAATGGTTCTGGAAGTTCGTCGTCCCTATCCCTTTCTGCATTGGTATCTACTTTTAATCCCGGACCAGTAAGGGTCGGCATGAATGATTTTGTAAGGACGCAGGACCATGGAAACTGTTATTGGGTCTACGGAGCCTTTTCAGAGAGCAAACGTTTTCTTGCTCTGGACATTTATGAGAACACGTCTGTGCGTCTGCCAAATCATCATATGATCGCCGGCCAGACACCTGCGAGCACAGTCTCCGATGGTAAGCTATTTGTTATAGGTGGTACAACAAGCCAATCTTTTCAGTGCTTTGATCCAGTCTTGATTAAATGGTCTCAGACCTTTTCCTCCAGCACCAAGACGAGAGACGGGGCCGTTGCAGCCTCTATCGATGGAAAAGTCTATGTGTTTGGAGGGCACAAGAGAGGACTGAATGATTGGGGTGAAGTGTACGATGTATGTGTTAATACATGGACGCCCACGCCAATACCTGCGTCTGAAGTCTTAAACGAAGAAAAATTTGCAGATCTTTTCCCACTATTGACGTCTGCTGTTTTGGGAAAGAAAATAATTATGCGAGGATTTGGTAATGGAATTGCATTTGACGTGATGTCTAATTCTTGGACTCAAGTTTCACAGAATTTGATGAGTGGCTGGAGGGATTTGAGCACGGCCGCTGTTGTGCAGAACATGTTAATTACTTGTCACGTTGAGGATCGCCAACTATCCATCGGCGCTTATGATCCGGATCAGGATGTTTGGCTTATGTTAGAAGGGATTGACCCCAGCTTTCACGAAAATGCATCTAGATCAAAGTTTATGGCTGTAAATGGGAAGCTGGTCATATATTATATCGAGGATGAAAATGATTTAAGATTTTCAATCATTGAAATTAATGAAAAACTTAGGACGACTGTTAAGGCCAATCTTTTGCGGCAATCCAGATTTCCTATAGCAACGATAATTGAGCCAGGTAACCATTCTATGCTTCAAGGTAGTTTTTAATTTTGCTCTGTGTTTTCTTATCAGGCTTTAAAATGTTTAGGCAATCAAATTTTAATTAGTTTTACTATTTAATTTGTTTTTGGCTATTACTAACCCTAATCCTTTTGCTCCATCCTTTTTCAGGGCTGAATGTCATTTCCAGGCCAACCTTACTGCAACCACTACGTTCCTAGAGTTCCTAATCCACTACGTTGGTCGGAAAAATTTCCAGACTTCTTTTGGCATGCATGTATGCAGAAATTCACTTTTATATTAAATACCATAATGTTAATGTCGTAAATTTAAATATAGCGACAGTGATACCGTTGTGTTAATTTCAACAAGCTTTACTAATATAAAGACAGTAATATTTTTATGCTAATTTTTATAGGTTTTATTTTTTTGCTTTGCTACATGTGTAAAAAGAACCGGTTAATCTGTTGTGATTGCTACATGTGTAAAAAGAATGGGTTAATCTGCTGTGATTGATGGCAATTTCTCTGGAAAATGCAATACCTCCTTCGTCGATAGTTTCTTCTGAGGGGAAGCAGAAGCATAATTCAATATAATCCCCAAAGATACTGAGAATTCTTCCTTTCCTTCAACCTTTGGTCGAAGAGTAGGATCTATGATGCGCAAAATCCAGTCAGATTATTGCGGAAAAGGTCTATAGTTGCATTCACTAGAAGATGCCCTCAAGCTGCAGGTATGGTACCAGAAATCCTGTTTCCAGACAAGTTGAGAGAGCAATTCAGACGTGATAAGTTGCCAAGATCAAGAGGGATAGATTCATTAAGCAGATTTGAAGACAAATCCAATACTTCAAGAGCTTTTACATGTGATCCAAATCCTTTGGGAATAGGTCCTGAAAAAAAGTTATTTTTCAAAATGACGCTCTTAGTTCTGTAAATGTTGTGATCTCTGCGAGGATTCCTGTGAGGGTGGTCATCCATTGAAGTTTGCAAACAGCATAAAAGCATATATTTAACATAAAAGTGTACTGGTATTTCTTGGCTGGGTGTGAATTAATTCTTTATAGTTAATATCCAGGTCGACCATGTCAGAATACCAGAAAATGTGAATCATTATAATGCACAATGGCGTAGATGACGTCGGATCCTAGCGGCTACTGCAGTCCCAAGTTCAGGCGGCAGGTCCGCTAGGATTCGGTGTCGCCGTGTTCAGGCTTTCGTCCAGGCCGCTGCACATTACAATCATTCACATATTCTGGGGAAAATTAATTCCTGCAGTCCCAAGTTCAAGATTCAAGTGAAGTTCAGGATTCCTGCCGAAATTTACAAAGAAACCCCTAATTATAAAGAAGGTGGTCGGTTTCTTAGAGCGTTCTCAATGTTAAATTTGAAACTTTGTCTACCACATTTGTCATGGGATTTGATTTCAATGGACTTTTTGAAATTACGAATTGATCAATTCTTTTTATATTCATAATTCAAATGTGCGGTGCATACGTTAAATTTACGTATAGGAGATTATCGTTATGGAAACATAGTGGTTTCCACTCCAACTTAAGTTCATTAATTTTGATTACTTTTATTAATTTTAAATTATATAATTTATTAATTTTGATCCGATCTATTAACATTACATTATATAATTAATTATAAGATGCATTGAAATTGTTTTGCTATTAGTAATTTTTTTTAATGTTACATGTAAATTTTATATTAAGTATGGAATAAATTATGTATCTTGGGAAAGTGGAAAGTATTTATGGATAATTTTTTTATTAGTTTTTATTTATATACATGTGTAATGTTAATATAAAAAAGCATAAAGATAAGGATATGTTAGCAACTATAAATAAATAAATAAAACGTAAATTGATACAACTTATTGTATAGAAGTAATAAGGTGGGGTTAAACAAATGAATATAAAGATAGGTTAAATTGTATCAAGGTAAATTGTATTGATGATAAGTATGGTATACTTAGTCGTTTAGCTATGGTGGTTGGGAGGAATAGTTCGATTTTATTATTGTACTAGTTTATCTATGGTGGTTGGGAGGAATAGTTCTGGCTTCCAGCTTTCTTGTTGATTGGCCTTATCCCTTCAATATTTTAGGTTTGATATTCATAATAAATAGGAATTTGGGATATTCCATATCCTTTTTGGAATTATCGTGGTTTTCTATGGTGTAAGGCCCTTATGCTAAGTTGGATCTCAAGTGAAATTGATATTATTTTAACTATTGAAGAGTATAAGGTGGTTTTCCATGGTGCAAGGCTCTTATGCTAAATTGGATCTCAAGTGAAATTGATATTATTTTAACTATTGAAGAGTATAAGGTGGTTTTCCATGGTGCAAGGCTTTTAAGGTAAGTTGGACCTCAAGCGAATTTGATATTATTTTAACTATTGAGGAGTATAAGGTCCCTAACATACAGGGATTTATCTTAGGGTCAACATGGAACAAGAAATCACATTGTAAATGGGTTGGAGGCATAGCCTCTTACATACGAAATCATATTTTCCTTGCATTTGAAAGCATATTTTCCCTACATTTGACTTCATATATAGAACCTATCAATTTGTACGTTTGAATTGAAATTTCTTGTATTAATGGAAAGAACATTTATATAGCAAATTGTTATTTTGCACCTATTAATTCTACCTTTTATAAGAAAAACAATCTTGAGAAAAATTCTCCTTATAATACCCTTAAACAAGATATTTATATTCTAAAAAATGAAGGTAACATCATCCTATTATGAGATTTTAATGCTAGAGATACAACTAATCAACCAATTTTGTTAAGACCCTAATATTTTATGGCTACATTGTAATGCACATATCCAATCCATTAAAGATTGATTAAGGATATGGGACATCAAAATCTCTCTTTTTCAATTCAAATCAAAACTCTTTTATGAGATCATCAACATATGCTAATTAAGTTTGCATCATTAAAATATGATCAATTGAATATTTTTACCCTTGGTGCCACATTAACATTAATATGCAATTACTATGTGGTTGATCATGTGGCACCCTAGGTCCATGTGTCATTATAATGGTAGTGTCATGGCAACACTAAGGCCACTTTTGGCCTTACATATCATCCATTAGCCTAAGGATCAATTATCTTACATTTAAGTAAAAAATTAATTAATAATGAATTAATGTATTTATGTTCATACAAATATATTAAGTTAATAATAACAATAAATACATTTAATTATCTCATCATCATTAAATTAAATATTTTTTTATGTGAACCATTAAAAATGTGGATGGTTTCATAAATGTAGAACCCAAAACATCTAACTAGGACACAAAACATCTAACTAATGGTGGATGGAATCAAACTCTTAACTTTTCATTGAGCTCTATTAGTTCATTGCCCATAAGTGCAATTTGACATGCCACTTTTAGAAACTTCATTAAATTTTCCAAACACTCAATGGTATTATTGGTAGTTGGAAAAGTTTAACATGTAGCTGTTACAAAATTCATAAAATATGTCTAAACCTTAATTGTATTTTTTAGGCGAAGACAAAATTGAACGTATCACTTTTAGAAACTTCATCAAATCCATTGAATCTTTAATGGTATTATTGGTAGTTGACAAAATTTAATGTCACTTTTAGAGAATTCATTAATCCACCAAACCTTAATTGTATTGTCAACCATTTGCAAAATTAATATTTTTATCTATTAAAATCCTACAAATTCTTCTTATGAAATATATTTGTGCAAACTACATAATAAATCTAAGATAATTGGCATTAGACATTAAATACAATTATCTCTACTGAAGAATGTAAGTCATTATATGCATAGAGATACTCTACTATGCTCTCATTATATACATAAGAATTTATAAATTTGAAGATTCAAAGTCAATTCCTAAGAAGAAGGAAAGTCTTGAAATTCTTTATACTCAAGTAAATAGATATAATTGCAAGGAGTTACTACACATCATAGTCTAACGAAGTCTTGCTCCAAAATAGATAGGATTCAAATGTAAATAAGCATACTTATTGAGAGTTACTACCCACCAAAATTGATGTATTTAAGCATATATATAGGTAAGAGTAAATTATAAAGTAAATATGCAAAGTTACCAAGGTTACTTCCCACCCAAATTTATACACTTTTTACATAAATTTAGGTAAGACCATTATGTAATTAATTTTTCTACTTCACACAACTTACCCCATAGAAGCTCTTGTAAGTTACAATTAATATGCACTAAATCAAACATAACCTAAGATATTTTCATGAATATAAATATATATGTGCCATAATCATATGAATAAATTTTCACTATAGAAATTAAACATTAGGATTTTTACTCTCCCTTGTTATTAACCAAATTTTCTACCACATTTAGAATGTCTCTATTAATTATACTATATCATAGGATATAGTAGATATTTGAGTCATGCATTAGTATATGATTACTGTAGCTATGCACTTATACTTCCATGGGCCTTATTGTGATTTATAGCTAGTAAGGTTTACTCCTCACACAAGCTCAATGGTATAGTTTATACCAGACACAAATCTTACACATATAATTGTTGAGGCAAAGGAGGCATCACGGGAGAGATTTGTACACCATTATATCACTATACCAAATTTGTATGATATTTTAAAATATGTGCCACATTTAGAATTTCCATTTAAGAAAAGACATAGATTTTCTATCTCTAATTTTGCAGACAAAATTCATAAAGTAAAGGAACAATAATAACAAGTATCAAAGGCAACACTTATCTAATTTCAAGATTGAAAATAACTTGAAGGAGTCTTTTCATCCCAACTATAAGCTTAGATGAACTAATTCTCTCTACAACTAGCCACTCCTCAACCATGTTATAATACCACAAGCGGAAACTATTAACAATTAGAGATTTGAGATCGATGAAGGTAAATATCCTTCACAAAATAAAAAAAAAAAAGTAGAAAACTCTTCTTCTCATTGAGCTTAGGGTATCCAAAAATCTCATATGCCTCTCAACTAGCTAGCCTAGTAATGTATAAATCCCTCGACCACTCTACAATCCCTTGGAAATTTCCTTTCCCGTTGTGTATCATATTGATCTAACATGGGTAAATTTGTGACCCACACTATTTAACTAAGTTTCAAATATCTTTGGTGAGAAATGGGCATGTAGTATTGAGTTTTAGAAAGCCAAACACACCAAAAATGTTCTAATCTATGATTGGCACTTTTATGGACATACCCAAAACTTTGTATAATTACTCAAAGAAATAAAGAGAACCTCCAACATGAAAAGGCCAACATTTTTCTCATGAAATCACCACTCCAGGCCCCCCTTAGACCCCCTTGATGGTGATTAAACGGGAAGCATTGTAGCTTTGTTAGGAACAGGGATCCAACGTGACTAAAAGAAAAATACCTTTGAACAATCAGTAAGATATTCATGCTCCACACCCAACAATATCCCACTTGGCGACTGATTATATAAACTCCATCATTGCTTGACTTGCTAGATAATGAATCCAAATCAACTTGGTTGTTTCTCATCTTCACCATCATACTTGAAGACCAATTGAAACTGAAAAGAATCTCAGTTTCTCCCTCGTTACAAATTTTCTTAACATATTTGTAGCATTCTTGCTAATGTGTATCTTTTCTAGCTTCAACTATCCATCTTCCAACATTGACCATATGAAATGGTACTTGAGATGTATATATTTAGTCTTGGAATGAAATACTGAGTTCTTTGCAAGATGAATGACACTTTGGTTATCATTGTATAGCGTACCCATCTCTTGCTTCTTTCCCAATTCATCCGTAAAGCTTTGTAACCAGATCATTTATTCACTAGCCTCTATAGTAGCAACATACTTTTCTTCTGTTGTTGAAAGTGCAACAATGTCTTTTAATTTTGAAACCCAACTAACAATTGTTCACCTACAATAAACACATACCCTGTGGTACTCCTCTGGTCATCTTTATCATCTGCCATGTCTGCATCAACATATCCCTATAGAGAAATGTTTGAAACACCAAAGCATAATAATTTATTTGTGGTACCTCTCAAATACATAAAAACCCACTTTACTTCCATCTATTGTTGTTTCCCTGGATTTTTCATATACCTGCTTACAACTCCCACTGCATGTGCAATATCAGGCCTTGTACATACCATTGCATACATTAAGCTTCCAAATGCTAATGCATATGGAAATTTACACATATAATCCATCTCTTCCTGAGTCTTGGGACACATTTCCTTGCTTGGTTTGAAATGAGTAGCCAAATATGTACTAACTGGTTTTGAATTCTGCATATTAAATCTTTTGTAGAATTGAGGCTTCTGTGATCCATAACAATTAGAAGAAGAGTTTCGGCATAAATCGCATGTAGAAAACCTTTGTCGACGCATTTCGAACCAACTAATGTGGTTCATCATCAGGATAAGTTAAGGAGTCAAATCATGGCCACACATTAAATAGGGAGAGCAAGGTTGACCATCAACGGCTAAATAGAAACTAGCCGTTGATGGTCAACCTTGTCAACCTAGCTGTTGGGAAGGTCTGCTCTCCCTATTTAATGTGTGGCCATGATCTGACTCCTCAACTTGTCCTGCCGATGAACCACACTACTTGGTTCGAAATGCGTCAAAAAAGTTTTTCTACATGTGGTTTACCTCGAAACTCTTCTTATAAATACTAAATCTTTCCAACACCTTTTCTATGTACTCACTCTAAGACAACATTAATTTTTTATTTTTCCTGTCTCTAGTTATTCTCATACCAAAAATTTGTTTTGCAACACCCAAATCCTTCATTGCAAATGAATTTGTTAATTTTCCTTTGAGCATATTTATTCCTTGCATGTTAGACCCTGCAATAAGCATGCCATCTACATACAATAACAATGTAATATAGCTGCCACAATTTTTCCTTTTAAGATAAACACAATTATCAGAGTGACATCTATTATAACCTTCTTCAGACATAAACCGTCAAAGTTTAGATACCACTACCTTAGAGCCTATTTTGACATCATATCCTTATGGTTGTTGCATATATATTTCTTCAACCAAACCCCCATGGAGAGAGGTTGGTTTTACATCTAACTGCTCGAGATGCAAATCTTTTGTTGGCACTAGACTTAAAATAGTTCTGATTGAAGTCATTTTAACAATAGGAGAAAAACTTTCATCAAAGTTTATACCTTTCTTTTGTGCAAACCCCTTCACTAAAATTCTAGCCTAATACCTCTGTTTACTTCCATCTTCTTCCTTCAACCTATAAACCCATTTATTCTGCAATGTTGTTTTACCTGTAGAAAATTTGGCTAGTCCCAAGTCTGGTTATGCATCAAGGAGTCCATCTCTTCTTCCATGGCTTGCTCCTACTTCTTCCTCGTTTCTACCTGCATTGCCTCTTCATATCTTTCTAGTTCACCAAAATCAGTCAACAATACATAATATAATGAAGGAGGGTATCGTTTAGGGGATCTACTTTCCTAGTATATCTTCTAATAGCACTTTCAGGTGTTTGAGGTGTGTGTTGTTGTTGTCGTTTCTAATCATTATGTATTTTAGGCACTATTACTTTTTCTATGATCTCATTAATTACTTTGTTTTCTTTGTTTTCTTTTTCTTGTTTCTTTCCTTGCATTTGATCCTTATACAAGGCCTTTTCATCGAATATGACATATTTTCTCTTAATGATTTTATGATTTTCATACTCATGTAAGTGATAACCAAAATCATTTACACCATATCCAATAAAGGTACATTTCTTTTATTTTGCCTCTAGCTTTGTTCTATTTCCTTTATTGATGTGGACAAAGGTTTCACAGCTAAGAGTTTTTAACAATGAGCAGTTTAACTTTTTACCTATCCATGCCTCCTCTGTAATACCACCATCCAAGGAACTTGAAGGCCCTCTATTTATTAGATAAACAACGGTATCTACAACATATACCCAAAATTGTAAGGGAAATCTTACATGCAATCTCATGCACCTTGCATGGTCCATGATTGTCCTATCGATCGTTTCTGACACACCATTTTCCTGCGGCGTTTGTGGAGTTGTCATCTCTCTGTGCAATTCCATGCTCTAAACAGTAGTTATTTGTTAGGCCCCTATAATACTAGTGATTCCCCCATTACTATTGTCATTATATCCCTTATTGTTATTATTGTGCCCCTATTGTCCCCATATTGTTATTAGTATACCCCATAGAAGCCCACTATGGTTATTTTTGTGCCCTTATGTTATTACTATTATGTCGGCTTGATTATATTGTGACCCCTTAGACTCCTATATATATAAGGGAGGTTTATCCATTTGTATCATCCAAGAATTGTTCATTTTTGTAATGTAAAGGAGGTTGCCCCCTCGAAGAGGCTTATTTCTAAGGCGTTCAGCTATCTTTTCTATCTTTTTGTGAGCTAGTTTCATAACATTATCAAACTATTTGGTGCATTATTCACCTCCATTATCTTAATCTAGGACACTTCAACTTCTTTCCTGGCTCATTCTCAACCAAAGTTTTACATTTCTTGAAAGTATCAAATACATCATATTTATGTTGAATACAATAAATCCAGGATTTCCTAGTTGCATCATCAATAATAGGGTTTCAAAATTTCAACCAATGAAGAGGTAAAATAACTAGAAAATATTATAATATGGAGTCAGATATTCAAATAAAATGAATTAAAAAAAAATAAAATCATTACCTAGGGTGAATTAGGACAGAAAAAAGCGAAAAATCCATTAGGCTAGAATGAACATAGTCCTTCCACCTCCAATTGCTTTGGCAATCTTATTCTTCTGAAAATTCACCAAATCAAGAATTCTGGTTAAACATGAAAACTAAACTCGTAGCTAGAAGCAAATGTTCTCCTTTGGAAGTTGTACAGATCATCCTTGTCCATTAGAGGACTAAAAATATAGCAGAAGTAAAAAATATCTAAAGGATGCATGAAAAAAAATAGGCCCATAAAAGCATAAGTACACTCGCTCTATGATCTTTAATATTAAGGTATACGAGACACCCCGAGCCACATTTCCAACCAAAGTTTCAATATTTCAACCAATTAAGAGGTAAAAGAACATGAAAATATCATACGATGGAGTATGATATTCATCCTATGATTCCAATACAACCAACCTAGATCCATCTTAACTCTAGATCTATCAAGCGTCGAGAGGGATCAAAGCTCTCGAGGTGCAACCCTCTTTTTTTACTGCAAAACTTGAGGAAAGGTTTTCACCTCAATAGATTTGATCCCTCTCAGTGCTTGATAGTTTCAAAGTTAAGATGGATCTAGGCTGGTTTTAATCGTGTGTAGCCAAGGAAAATCTATCAAACATATCTTAATTTTATCAATAATATGTAAATGCATCTAATATTAATATTATCATTTTAAATATGCTAAATATGTGTAAATACATCTAATACTAATATTATCATTAAAAATATGCTAAATATGTCTAAGATTTATCTAGTGATTTCAATTTTAAATTTTCTTAGTTACCCCAATTAGTTGAGATGATAAATATTGTTAATAACTTTAATGATGAAATGAGAATTTTGAATGCAAAATGACAATGTAATAGTGTTTAATGATAGAAAATGTCAATAATAAGAAGGTAGTCAATTACAAATAGTCTTCATTGTAATCAATCTCAAACTATTTTCTTCCACTATTCTTATTGTCACCCTTTTTAGTTTTTTCATCTTTTCATATCGATTATATGAAAAGGACATTTTAATCAAAAACCATTTATATATTTAACTCGAGCTATTGTATTAAACATCATACCTTGTCTCTATTTCTCTCCAATATTAATAGGTTGAATTACTATAACACAAAAGTTAATGTATATTGTCAATAATTATTTTTGCTTACACTGAAATCAATGCACATTGTTAATCCAATAACTTTAAACTTAATGTACCATCATGCATCCAATTATATCAAATGAGAAATCAACATCTACACTAGAATCATTGCATCTAATTCAAGTAATCAAATATGATTAGAAAATAACATCTACATTGAAATCAATACATATAATGCAAGTAGGAAAATAGGATTAGAAATCAACATCTACACTCAAATCAATGCATCTAATGCAATTAAGAAAATAATATTAGAAACCAACATCTACACTAAATTCAATGCATCTGGTGCAAGCAATCAAATAGGATTATAAATCACCATCTACACAGAAATCAATGCATTTAGTGAAAGAAATCAAATAGGATTAGAAAGCATCTACATTGAAATCAATGCATATAGTCCAAGCAATCAAATACAATTAGAAATCAACGTCTACGTTGAAATTAATGCATCTAGCTTAAGCAATAAAATAAGATTAGAAATCACCATATACACTCAAATCAGTGCATTTAGTGCAAGAAATCAAATAGGATTAGAAATAATCTACATTGAAATCAACGCATCTAGTGCAAGTTATAAAATATCATTAGAAATTGACATCTACACTAAAATCAATGCATCGAGTGCAAAAAATCTTCTTCCCGCTCCCACCCCTCCATTTATATCTATATCTCCCTCCATCTCTCCATATTTTTCTCTCTATCTTAGCCCCGCAAACTCACATGCGCTCTCACTCCATATCTATCAAACTCTCTATCCCTCTCTCCCTGTCTCCATCTCTCTCTTCTTCCCTCTCTTCATCTTACATCTATAACGATATATCCTCTGTCTCTCTATATCACCCCGAAAGCATTTCAATCTCTTTGTCCAATATCAATATTTATATTATATATAATATTATATATATATATATCACTCCCCCCTCCTCTCTCTCTCTCTCTCCGTATTTCTTTTTGTCTCTCTTCCCCTTCTTTCCATCTCCCTAGATTCTATCTCTCTTCCCTCTTGTTGTCCTCTCTCCCTCTCTCTCCATCTTCCTAATCACTCCCTCCATCTCTCTCCAGCTTTCTCTCTCTATGTCCTTCTTCTTACCTCCATATCTCTCCCCCTCCATTTCCATCTCTCTTTCCCTACCTCTCTCCACTCTCTCACATCCTCTATGACTCGTCCTTCTTCTCTCTCCCTTTCTCTCCCACTTCTCTCTGTATATGTCTCTTCACCCTCTAACTCTGTTACTATATGCCTCTCTCTTTCCTTCTCTCCCCCATTTTATCCATCTCTCCTTCTTTGTCTCATTATCTCACCCCAAACATAAACACTCTCCTTCCATCTCTCCCTTGTCACTCCCTCTCTCTCTCTCCACTTCTCGCTCTCTGTGTCTTTCTTATTCCCTCCCTCTCTCCCCCTCCAACTCCATCCTTCTATCCCTCCCTCTCTCCTCTTCTCTCTCAAGTCCTCTCTATCCCTCTATGAGACTAGATAAAAGCATTGAAATGGTGTCCATGGCATTAAGGGATCACCATACATGTTTTTAAGGTAAATATTCTAGTTCTTCAATTGAACCATATTATTTTCTTTAGTCTTAGGAATTGGAGTTTTGTTTCAAAATTTTATAGGGCTAGATATAGAAAGGTGAATGAGTTGGTATTTCTTTCTTTTTATATAGCATTTTTTCTTTCTTTTTAATGCGATCTTTGTACTTTTTTATCTTATCAAGTTTTAATATTTTACTAGGAGCATCACTAATCACTTTACTAGAAATTTTACAATCATTATCATACTACTCTACAATTTTACAATCATTATTTTAAGCAATGTAAGGCCTGGTGTTGTAGTATATGCAGAGAATCATGGAGGAAGCTTTAACTAATCTAAAATTAATCTATAACATATAACTTCAAGAGTAAAATAAATACTCCCTACCCTACCCTCTTGATTAAAGGAAGTCTTTCCTTGATCCAAAACATGACAATGAATAGGTATCTTATGTATAAGAATTTGTATGCAACATGGATGCCAAGAGGATTCTTAAATTGCTTCTAACTATGTAAAAAAACAAAACTAGACCTTCAACTCAATGAGGGTGGAATAAAGAATCCTAATTGTTGTACCATTGGGGAATAAAGGAGGAGATCATCTTGGGAAATGTAGATAATTTTAAAAAATATTATTACTTCAAAGTTTATGAAGAAGTTGTGAGGAAATAAAAAGATAGAGAGAAAAGGGAATCTATGATATTATAAGGAGTTGATCAAAGCCAACCTTGAAAATAAAATTTATTGTTATGTCTTAACTAATGTTAATAAGAAAACGAATATTTCGAGATAATAACTAATTCTCATGAGTTTAGTAATGAAACTAAGAGTTGGTCAATTTTGAAAATGTCATGGGATGAAAGAGTTTATTGTCGATGCAATCCTAGGAGTGTTCAAGATGGAAAGCACTTTCTCTTAGAGTGTTTGTCTTAAAATCACATTGAATCTAATTTGAAAAATATTCATTACACCACCAACCTTCTTATCATCTTTTTATGTTATAAAAACTTTGATGATTTAGGAACTCTTATCTCACTTATTTTTAGTGGAGAAATAAAATGCTAAAGAACTATGATTAATCAACTCTTACCTACTTTTATCATCTTTTTATGTTATAAAAACTTTGATGATTTAGGAACTCTTATCTCACTTATTTTTAGTGGAGAAATAAAATGCTAAAGAACTATGATTAATCAACTCTTACCTACTTAAGATCTAGTAGATCATATAGGTCTTAGTGGACATTAACAAATCATCATCATTATTTATATATGATGCTTAATAAACAACCCAGTAATAATAACATAAGGGTGTAATAAAACTATGATAAAAATTTTCAATATTACCCTTCTAAATTAAGGAATGTAAAGCCCTATTTAAATCTTTTAATAAGAGATCATTTTATTTTAATGATAACATAAGAGTATAGTAAAATTATAATAAATAATTTCAATATTACCCTTCTAAAATCCCTATTTAAATCTTTTATATTTAAATCTTTTAATAAAAGATCATTTTATTTTATTTTTAAATGATATTGATATAATAATTTAACATTGATAAAATTACAATAAACAATTTATTTAATAAAAAAGTGTTCCTATTTACCAGGTAGACTTAAAATATTTTAAAATTCTATATTATAAATTTAAAATATATTTTAAAATTTTATATTATAAACTTAAAATATTTCAAAAATAAAGAAACTTTTATTTAATATTTCTAGTAATTTTTAAGAATAATTTTTTTTTAACTATTAAAAGATATCAAATAAAATATATGAAATTGAATGTTTTTTATTAAATCTTTAATTGTAAAATACAAGACTATATTTTCTCGAATACATGTTACTCTATAAAGAAATATGGTCCCAAATATTTGTTTGGGAATTTTCAAAACTAGGGATCTATGCATATGAAGGATTGTTTATTTAAAATTTGTAGGGATATTATTTAACTAAATAAATGATGATGATATTTATGAATATTTATTAAATTTAAAATAAATTTGTATTTTTGTTTTTTAATATTTAAAATGTTATTTTTTTATTAAAAGTAGCATGAAGACGATTATTATAAAATTGTAGAGAAGATTGAAAATATAGAAATCGTAATAAATATTTTGAAATTGAAATAGAATTGGGATATTTGTTGTTTACGAATTTATATATTAATATCATTTGGTGTCATAGAAATGACCTATTTTCTTTTTACATAATTTTATAAAATTTACATATTCTCTAATATCATGTTTTGCAAATTGTCTGATATTTAATTTTAGTGTAAATTAAAAAAAATAAAATAATAAAAAAAATAAAAAAATATATTTTCATTTCAACCATAGATATTTTTCAGTTTTTCTTTTTATTTATAGTCTTCTCTATTTTTTTATCACACCACCATATTGATACAATAATATTTTTATGTAATTATAAAAATGCTTAAAAATAATACTCTCCATTATATTGATAATAATCATAAATATTTTATGAAATTTTAGATTTATATCTAAATCCAAATTAATATTAATATTCAAATACTTAAACAACAAGGGAACCACTGCCGTGGCGGTAGTTCCTGCCGAGGTCTGCCACAACAAATAGCAAGCAACACGTGGTCTTCATGCTGGTGAGACATAGCATGAGGCTGACGTGTGCCGCTAGTCGGATGCGAAAGAAGTTTGTGCATCTGACCCAACAAGCAGTTCAGTTCTCCCATAGCATTAATCCAGCTATCCAGGTTCAATCAAGTGCCCAAGTTTGATCAACAGAATGAATGAATTCCCCATCTCTTAACAACAGCTTAAAGCAAGCCCTTAGAGCGGATTTGAAAAGATCAAGAAATTAGCAGATTTAGCAAATTCAGGGAATATCTTCAACGGCTACTCCATTTCGAAGATTTTTGCTTTTGGGCTTCCATTTCAGCCTACAGCAGTAAGGAGACAAATGTTAAGGTTTTATTTTTCATAATTGAAAGTTGGAAAAGTTTTATGTAGTAATTGAAATGTTTAGATTAGAGTATTGTTTTATGTAAACATTTTATGTTATAAAAGTATTCTGTTTCATTCTATTGAAATGTTTATATTGATATTTAAGTTTTACAGGTTTTTAATATATGATTTTTTAAATAGCATGAGAAGAAAAGACAAATTGTATATTTGTAAAAATATAATATAAAAGAATTAAGTAATTCAAGTTTATTAATTAACGAATCGGTATTAACTAGAATTTGTGATATGACTAGGATGGATTCAATTCAATATTATATCGAGAGACTTCAAATTTTTTTTTAAGTTTTAAATATACTACATCCTTAACCATTAAACCAACGTATAATTATTTTAACACATAAATTAATTAATTAATTACTATAAAAAATGCAAAAGAAATATAATATTTCAAGTAAGGTTATGGTATATATATTAGATAACTAACAGTGTTGTTAAGGAAAAGATTTCAAACTGCTGCAGGGACCAATAATAGCAACTTGGACCAAACTAATATTAATATTATTATTAGAGCGCGCTACCACTTTTAGTTACTTTTTAATTATGTAAAATATATTAAGAGGACCATTGTTTTTTATAAATAAATATTAAGGAGCGGGAAAAATCTTTGGTCATCATTAAAAATTTACATACCTAATCAAACTCTGAATTATATTGTAAATTAACATTTTTAGTTATTTTTAATTATTTTTGAATTATATCGTAAAGTAACAATTTTAGTTAATTTTTTAATTATGTAAAAAATATCAACATACCCAATCAAACTCTGAATTATATTATAAATTAACACTTATATTTATTTTTTAATTATCTCTGGATTATATTGTAAATTAACACTTTTAGTTATTTTATAATAATGTAAAAAATATTGTGAACGCTATATAAAAAATAATAAAAGGTGGAAAAGATCTAACAAATAGTAATTGTTTTTTTATTGTTATTGAAAATTAACATACAAGCAATCAAACTCATAAATTTGTACACTATTATTTTCATTTTTCAATCTAAACATTTGGTGTAGTCTAACCATTTCGTGTAGTCTAACCAAGCGGAGGAGTTGTCCGGAAAGTTATGGAATTTTCGGTCATATTTAGAGAAAATCAGGGAAGGATTTTTGTAAATCCAAGTTATAGTTATTAAACTTTAAAATTTTAGTTGTCTTAGACATTTTTGATAGTGCTGAATGCATTTCAGCCATCAAAAACACAATTCAAACACTGCCTCTATAAGATTTTTTGAAATTTTTTTAGTCGACCACTTTTAACTGTCCAAACAATTCTTCCACCTGATTAAATAGCTTCTAAATATTTTATCATTTCACTTTTACCTTTTTATAATTTTAATATTTGCATCAAAATAAATAATTTCTCATAATAATCGAATTACCTTAGAGCGCACTATATTTCTTATTTAAAACACCCTATTTTATTAGTAGATTTCATAAAAACACAAATATATTACCAGAACAGTTTTTTTTTCCGCACAAAAAAAGTGATATATATTTCCATATGAAAGCATATTACATATTTTGTCATTCCAGGAACTTGCTTGCTGTAATGGTCGTTTAGTATCCAGATTGAGCGCTGCAAGTAAGTCCACGTAGGCAATTGAGATTCGTTATTGTTTTAACCAGGAACACAGACCTGCAAAGTATAACATCCTGGTAGTTTTTGATACCTCGCAGGACATGTCATGGACGAAGTGCGATTACAGCCATGGGTTCTCCTTTCATATCCTTTTCTCTTACTAACGACCGAACTTCTTTGAACCTCAAAATTAAAAGAAATGTGTCCATTTCCTCTAACTCCTAGTTCACCACTTCGGTTTCGAATTGTAAAGCTACATTGCTTTGATATTTTGTTGGACATAAGGTTATTACCGTGGGAGGCCATCCTCAATATTTCCTCCAGTGCTTTCCGGTTCACTTCAACTAGAGGAGGGATGATGTTAGACACCGGAACGTTGTCAGCCAGCTATTAAAATTGTCAGCCAACTATTGAAATTGGCCTAAGTCAATTCCATCAAGCTTTTTTTTGTGCAAAAGTCAAAATTCCCCTTATACATTTATTTCAACTTTCAAGTATTCTGAAACTTTTTGAACCTAAAATCTCCATCTATAACATACCATTTTCAAGATGCCTTAGATTTGCCTGACTGTAAAGAAGCAATTTTAGCATCCTAGGAACTCTTCAGTGACAAGGTTACGCTGTTTTTGTCGATCTAAACAACAAAAAGATTGGTTTTTCTCCAGATAGTAGCTGCTTCTCTTAACCTAACTTACTCTTTATTACTTTATTTCTGCGCTCTTTGTTTATTGGCTCACTTTATTTCTTTTTTTTTGTTTATTGGCTCGACAGTAGAAATATTTGATATATAACTTTAATATACTCGAAACAAGTGAATTCACATGAAACAAACATTAATATTATTTCGACATTGTTGTTAAATCTTGATTTATGTTGTTTAAATTGGTTTTTGATTATTGATGTGGATTCAACATACCTAAAAATTTCTAGGGCATTTCAATTGTGAAGAGTAAACCCGTCAAACTTGTAATTTCAATACAGCGTTATTGACAAATTAAATAAGAAAATTTTCAAAAATTAACACTTAAAACTAGTGATATATTCATCCAACCATAAAAAATTATAAAAAAAATTGAATTTCTATTAAAAAAATACATGTTAAATAAATTCTTCATTTAAAAAAAATCTCAAAATATAAATGATAAAAAAAAAAATTAACACTTACAAATTTGAATAAAACTTAAAATAAAAGGCATGAAAAATACAAAAACATTATCAAATTTCAGACCAAAGATTTGAAATTCAGGCCTGGCCATACCTGTCAATAAGACTTGCGATAGCTGTCAGTTAAAATAACGGTCACATCAATTATTCTAAATACCACTTTTACAGAAGCGTCACATCAATATGTACATTATCTACATTTTAAGTTTCGTGTAGTCTAACCATTTCGTGTAGTCTAACCATTTGGTGAGCACGGCCGCTGTTGTGCAGAACATGTTAATTACTTGTCACGTTGAGGATGGCCAACAATCCATTGGCTAATGTTAGAAGGGATTGACCCCAGCTTTCACGAAAATGCATCCAGATCAAAGTTTATGGCTGTAAATGGGAAGCTGGTCATATATTATATCGCGGATGAAAATGATTTAAGATTTTCAATCATTGAAATTAATGAAAAACTTAGGACGATTGTTAAGGCCAATCTTTTGCGGCAATCCAGATTTCCTATAGCAACGATAATTGAGCCAGGTAACCATTCTATGCTTCAAGGTAGTTTTTAACTTTGCTCTGTGTTTTCTTATCAGGCTTTAAAATGTTTAGGCAATCAAATTTTAATTAGTTTTACTATTTAATTTGTTTTTGGCTATTACTAACCCTAATCCTTTTGCTCCGTCCTTTTTCAGGGCTGAATGTCATTTCCAGGCCAACCTTACTGCAACCACTACGTTCCTAGAGTTCCTAATCCATTACGTTGGTCGGAAAAATTTCCAGACTTCTTTTGGCATGCATGTAGGCAGAAATTCGCTTTTATATTAAATACCATTATGTTAATTTCGTAAATTTAAATATAGCGACAGTGATACCGTTGTGTTAATTTCAACAAGCTTTACTAATATAAAGACAGTAATATTTTTATGCTAATTTTTATAGGTTTTATTTTTTTGCTTTGCTACATGTGTAAAAAGAACTGGTTAATCTGTTGTGATTGCTACATATGTAAAAAGAATTGGTAATCTGTTGTGATTGATGGCAATTTCTCTGAAAAATGCAATACCTCCTTCATCGATAGTCTCTTCTGAGGGGAAGCAGAAGCATAATTCAATATAATCCCCAAAGATACTGAGAATTCTTCCTTTTTTTCAACCTTTGGTCGAAGAGTAGGATCTATGATGCGCAAAATCCAGTCAGATTATTGTGGAAAAGGTCTATAGTTGCATTCACTAGAAGATGCCCTAAAGCTGTAGGTATGGTACCAGAAATCCTGTTTCCAGACAAGTTGAGAGAGCAATTCAGACATGAAAAGTTGCCAAGATCAAGAGGGATAGATTCATTAAGCAGATTTGAAGACAAATCCAATACTTCAAGAGCTTTTACATGTGATCCAAATCCTTTGGAAATAGGTCCTGAAAAAAAGTTATTTTTCAAAATGACAGCTCTTAGTTCTGTAAATGTTGTGATCTCTGCGAGGATTCCTGTGAGGGTGGTCATCCATTGAATTGTGCAAACAGCATAAAACCATGTCGACCATGTATTCGTTGGCTGGGTGTGAATTAATTCTTTATAGTTAATATCCAGGTCGACCATGTCAGAATACCAGAAAATGTGAATCATTATAATGCACAATGGCGTAGATGACGTCGGATCCTAGCGGCTACTGCAGTCCCAAGTTCAAGATTCAAGCCCACAGCCGTAGCAGTGAGGGCGGCAGGTCCGCTAGGATTCGGTGTCGCCGTGTTCAGGCTTTCGTCCAGGCCGCTGCACATTACAATCATTCACATATTCTGGGGAAAATTAATTCCTGCAGTCCCAAGTTCAAGATTCAAGTGAAGTTCAGGATTCCTGCCGAAATTTACAAAGAAACCCCTAATTATAAAGAAGGTGGTCGGTTTCTTAGAGCGTTCTCAATGGTAAATTTGAAACTTTGTCTACCACATTTGTCATGGGATTTGATTTCAATGGACTTTTTGAAATTACGAGTTGATCAATTCTTTTTATATTCATAATTCAAATGTGCGGTGCATAACTTAAATTTACGTATAGGAGATTATCGTTATGGAAACATAGTGGTTTCCACTCCAACTTAAGTTCATTAATTTTGATTACATTTATTAATTTTAAATTATATAATTTATTAATTTTGATCAGATCTATTAACATTAAATTATATAATTTAATTATAAGATGCATTGAAATTGTTTTGCTATTAGTAATTTTTTTTAAATTTTATATTAAGTATGGAATAAATTATGTATCTATTTTACATGGGAAAGTGGAAAGTATTTATGGATAATTCTTTTTGATTAGTTTTTATTTATATACCTGGGTAATGTTAATATAAAAAAGCATAAAGATAATGATATGTTAGCAACAATAAAAAAATAAATAAAACATAAATTGATACAACTTATTTTATAGAAGTAATAGAAGTAATAAGGTGGGGATAAACAAATGAACATAAAGATAGGTTAAATTGTATCAAGGTAAATTGTATTGATGATAAGTATGGCATACTTAGTCGTTTAGCTATGGTGGTTGGGAGGAATAGTTCGATTTTATTATTGTACTGGTTTAGCTATGGTGGTTGGGAGGAATAGTTAGATTTTATTATTGTACTAGCTTCAAGCTTTCTTGTTGATTGGCCTTATCCCTTCAATATTTTAGGTTTGATATTCATAATAAATAGGAATTTGGGATATTCCATATCCTTGTTGATTGGCCTTATCCCTTCAATATTTTAGGTTTGATATTAATAATAAATAGGAATTTGGGATATTCCATATCCTTTTTGGAATTATCATGGTTTTCTATGGTGTAAGGCCCTTATGCTAAGTTGGATCTCAAGTGAAATTGATATTATTTTAACTATTGAAGAGTATAAGGTGGTTTTCCATGGTGCAAGGCTCTTATGCTAAATTGGATCTCAATTGAAATTGATATTATTTTAACTATTGAAGAGTATAAGGTGGTTTTCCATGGTGCAAGGCTTTTAAGGTAAGTTGGACCTCAAGTGAATTTGATATTATTTTAACTATTGAGGAGTATAAGGTCCCTAACATACAGGGATTTATCTTAGGGTCAACATGGAACAAGAAATCACATTGTAAATGGGTTGGAGGCATAGCCTCTTACATACGAAATCATATTTTCCTTGCATTTGAAAGCATATTTTCCCTGCATTTGACTTCATAATATAGAACCTATCAATTTGTACGTTTGAATTGAAATTTCTTATATTAATGGAAAGAACATTTATATAGCAAATTGTTATTTTTGCACCTATTAATTCTACTTTTTATAAGAAAAACAACCTAGACAAAAAGTTGTCCTTATAATACCCTTAAACAAGATATTTATACTCTAAAAAATGAAGGTAATATCATCCTATTATGAGATTTTAATGCTAGAGCTACAACTTATCAACCTATTTTGTTAAGCAATGTTTCCAACCCTAATATTTTATGGCTACATTGTAATGCACATACCCAATCCCTTAAAGATTGATTAAGGTTATGGGATATCAAAATCTCTCTTTTTCAATTCAAATCAAAATTCTTTTATGAGATCATCAACATATGCTAATCATTGATAAATTTGCAACAATATAAGTTTTATTAAGTTTAAATCATTAAGATATGATCAATTGAACATTTTTATGCCGTAAGGCATTCCCTTTGAAATCAAATCCCCTTCTTTCCCACCCGTCATCCTTATGCACCCTAAGATTATCTGTTAGACGATTGAGAAAAGCTGAACCTTCAATCACAAAAAATAGTTACAAATTCATTGCAGGTGTTCAAATGGCACAGTTAAAGACCCGTCTGTGAACTCCGTCTATGAGCTCTTCAATGCAGTTGTAACTGAAGGAAGCATACTTTTCACCAGAGGTGATTACCAAGAAGGGATACGACAAATCCAAGGCAAACATCTGGTCCTGCAGAGTCATATTGTTTGTGATCCTGCTCCTGGCGGGCTATCTGCCTTTCCACGATGCGAAACGATGCAAATCTGATAGTGATGTATAATCAGATCTAAAGGGGATTTCAAATTCTCACCCTGGTTTTCCTCTAAGGTTCGACATCTGGTTCTTAGGCTGCTAGACCCTAACCCTCTGACGAGGATCACCATTCCATAGGTGATGGAGGTTTCTTGGTTCCGTCGGGGCTTCAAGCACCCGCAAGCCGACAACAATGTCGATGTCAGACAACTCGAAGATGTTGGCTCGGCCTTCCCCTCCCCCAGGCCGACCTGCCGGAATGCTGAACTGCCTGAACACCTTCGACATAATTTCCCTCTCGTCGGCCTTTAATCTCTCCCGGGCCTCTTCAAGGATGATGTGGATCAACGACTTACTAAAAAAAGGGAGAATGATCTAGATACCAAAATCTAACTCTCAAGAAAATTCATGTCAAACAGAGTAAGGTACTTTCGCAACACTTCTCAAGACCATCTTGTGTTCCAAAGAATCTTGTACTTCAGATAGAAAATTGTAGTAGGTTTCATATAGGGCCTTATTGTTTTTGGATATGCCCAGATGCATGACCTAGTTTATGATTGCCTATTTGCACAGATCTTTAGAGATTTAGGCAATTTTGGTGGAGGTAATCAGGAAAGTTGACGTAGTTATCTCGTTATGCCCGTTGTAAAGGCGCCACGGAAGATGGTTCAGTTGAATATTATTAAGGCCATTAAGGAGGTTGGAACCATCAAGGTATATAGACGTAGTTATCCTATTATCCCCGTTGTAAAAGCACCATGGAAGATGGATCATTTGAATATTATTAAGGCCATTAAGGAGGTTGGAACCATCAAGGTATATAGCATTGTTGATGAGGTTTGAGAATTTTGTATATATATTAGAAGTAGATGGGAATTCCAAATTTTTTCATATTCATTAGTGCTGAAGTTTACAGAGGTTTTTGCCATTTGAGTTCATGGATTATGTTGATTAAACGCATGTGGTGGAGCCTATAAAGACCATGCTTTCTACCAAAGTGAAAATTCTCAAATTCTCAAAGACGTTGAGATAGAAGGCATGCCTTATATGTCTCAAGCAAGTATCTTTTGGGGCTATTTTTTTCGAATTTGGGGTATTCAGACCTCACTGCGAGTGCAAGGGATAAAGTTTCCATATCTGGGGATGGAAATGCTAAAGGCGTTTAAATTCTTCTCTCTCGTAAAAAAAAAATTTGCGTTCTATGACTAGCATTTTATCCTGTTCTCTTTGATCAGTTGTTAATGTACTATCCTACATTAAATATGCAGTCATTTTTGTAAAGAAGGATGATATGGGACATATATCATCAAGGTAGTGGATGACCCTATAACTCTAAACAAGATCTTGAATTTGATGCTTCTTGCCAAGACCTACTCCACTAATGAGCATATAGATCCATGGGAGAAGAAAATTAGCAAGACTTTGGAGAAGAAATATATACCAGAGAAAGAGGTGTTGAAACAAATTGCAAGTAAGGATTTGCAATATTTTTCCTTCTTCCCTTTGCATTTTTAGACTTATGATATCCTGTATTTGAGGCTTTCTACCAAAGCCTACTCCATTAACGAAATTGTATATCTGTGGGAGAAGAAATTTGGAAAACTCTGCATGATACCTATATTCTAGAGGAAGAGGTGCTGAAAAAAATTGTAGGTTAACTTGGAATATTTTTCCTTGTTCCACTGAAATTTCCAAACTTAATGAAGATCTAAAGAGATTTATGCATCTATTTGCTTCCATTATCTATGTGTACAATGAAACATTTTATCTATTCACATTAGATGAGACCTTAAATTTAAGGCATCCTGATCTGATGAAACCTCCAAACAATTTGGTAAAGCAATCATCGCCATAGATGAGCATAATTCTGGAGATGTCTAATCACATTAAGAAAAATTGGTGTTTGGTGTTCGAGCATCTCTTCAGGCAAAATATGGAGAATTTTGATTTTGATTATTACCGTTGATCACACTAGAGAAGTTATATAATTCAAACAATTTCAGCGTGTTCTATACAAAATCTCTCCTGATAAAAATAGAGATTTTGACTTTCTAGGCAAAGCTATGGAAATTTTGATTTTGAGACGATTTTGTCTTTCCACTGTACAGACAACAAATAGAGAGATTGATTTTGATATGCTTTGAATTTGATTTTAGCTAATTACAATGACACAGGGGGTTGGAGGAGGTTTGGAGTGGGAATTAAAAAGGCTTGGATGTTTGTAGTGCACCCTTGCAAGTCAAAAACGAATTTAACAAATTAAAAGCAAAATATTTTGACTTGGTTAAACTTCGGTGTTATATGTAATTCAGAATAGCACATCAAAAAAGTTTTTACCTTCTTAAATTGGACGTTTGGATGTTAACTGTTTTTGGAAAAGTTAAATTTATATAAACAATTTTGAGGTGTATACTCTCAAAAATTTAAATTTGTTGGAAAAGTTAAATTGGTTATGGTGTATACTGTGAGAAATTTAAAAACCACGAAATAAGTCTACTCGAAGTGCTGGACATAAGTCATCATGATATATGTTGAATTGACCTATGGACACAAAAGTCACGGAATGTTCATTTTACACGGCTTTCAGAGATAACAAAAACCCCTTTTAGAATGATCATGATCAAACATAATTAGAATGTTTTGCGGAAGGCTGACGTGGCTAAGAAAGTCCCATAACAAATTAGAGTTATGGTGTGCATAAATTCTGTAATGATGTCTAATCACATTAAGAAAATTCATTATTTGGTGTTCGAGCATTTCTTCAGGAATCCAATTGGGCATGGACGATATAGTTTTCGTTGATGCATCCAATAGCGTGTGGACGATATAGTTTGCTATGAGAAGCCTCTGCTACAATATGAAGCATAACAGATTTCAAATTCAAATAGTCATCCGAAGTATTGTAAATTTGATGAGAGATTTTAGTGGTATGTTTAGTTTATCTTTACTCTACATTCGAGATAAATTCTTGCTCCTTTGGGTTTTATCCCATGGATGCTTGCTAATTTCATATTCATCAGAGATGATGAGCACATTTTGTATCTGTTTTGATTTTTTCCATTGGGAAATCAATTTCATTTTTCCATGTCACTAGATTCTGAACACTAAGCTTAATCTATTGATTCATTACTTCTTTTTTCTCATGGGTATCCCAATAGGTCATCTGTCCAAGTGGTTTGTGATAACTGAGAAGGACATAATAGTTTACTACATTTTTCCCTGTTGCTATGCATATTTTGGCTTTTATTTTTTGTGATTCATTATGAGTAAACATTCTAACATGTTTGTTTTCTCCCAATAGAGGGATTCCACTCTGCATTTATGTGTTCTATATTTGAATTCAACAATGTAGGGGTTCTATCATAGATTTACACTCGCTTTGATATAATTTGCATGAGATTCACTCATATTCCGAGTGTATTGCAGGCTAGATTGTATGCTCAGGGGAGTATAGCTTAAGAGATGAATTAACCTTTCAACAAGTGTCCATGTTGTGCTGTAATTGTAATTAATGGAAGAGAGAATTTCATGATGTTTCAGGTTATTAGGTTATTAGTGTTTTTTTTTTCATTTTAAGAAATAGCCTATTAGGTTATTAGTGTTTTTTTTCATTTTAAGAAATATCCTATTAGGTTGTTAGTGTTTTTTTTTCGTTTTCATTAACAGCCTGAGCAGTTTTCTGGTGTACGTAGTTTTGCTAGGAATGGGATCACAAGACCTGTACGTACTGAACTCTTCCTGGGAACTAGGTACCATTAGTTATTTAACCAAAATCATGGGTTAGTGCTTAATGGAAGAGAGAATTGCATGATGTTTCAGGTTATTAAGTTATTAGTGTTTTTTTTTTCATTTTAAGAAATAGCCTATTCGGTTATTAGTGTTTTTTTTTCATTTTAAGAAATAGCCTATTAGGTTATTAGTGTTTTTTTCATTTTAAGAAATAGCCTAAGTAGTTTTTTGGTGTACATAATTTTTCTAGGAATGGGATCACAAGACCTGTACATACTGAACTTTTCCTGGGAACTAGGTAACATTAGTTATGTAACCAAAATCATGGGTTAGCGTTGTATCACCAGTTTTAGTTTGTGTTTATTTGGGCATTTAATAGATCCACTTACAATGGAAATGTGTTTAAATGAAGAAGGGAAGATTTGTCAGAAGAGTCTGCTTTGTATTTGGAATCTAACAATTTTGTACTATGTAATCTTGTCCATGGAATCCAAAGTATTGGATTACCTTTGGGTTTATACTATTATTTTTAGGTTTACCCTGTAGCTCTTTCCTGCCTTATCTATCAAATATGCAAATAGGTTTACACTGTAGCTCTTTCCTATCTTATCTGTCAAATATGCAAATAGTTCAAAATTCATTGTTTTATCAAAGAAGTCATTGACTTGAGAAACTGGGTGATTTGATATTTCATAATTTTAGAGTTGAATGAGAAGTCATTGACTTGAGACACTGCGTGATTTGATATTTCATAATTTTCAGATTGAGAGAGGGTAGGATTTGATATTTATCATGTATATTAAGTTATGGTTAATTTTTAAGATAAAGTTTATAATCATCTATTTATAATAAGCATCAAAATATGAATAAAACATGAATGATACAGGTTAAAATTTCTAATTTGTTATGGAGATTTTTATTTTGTAAATATGCAAATAGATTTTGATGTAATACCATGGTTTATCAATACACATGTCTAAAAACACTATAACTCACATTTTATATGATATCATGGCTAAGAAAGTCCCCTAACAAATTAGATTTATGATTCGCATAAAATCTCTAATGATGTCTAATCACATTAAGAAAATTCGGTGTTTGGTGTTCGAGCATCTCTTCAGGCATCCAATTGGGCGTGGATGATATAGTTTTTGTTGAGAAGCCTCTACTACAATCTGAAGTATAACATATTTCAAATTCAAATAGTCATCCAAAGTATTGCAAATTTGATTAGAGATTCTAGTGTTATGCTTAGTTGATCTTTACTCTACAGTTGAGAAAAATTCTTGCTCCTTTGGGTTTTTTCCCATGGATGCTTGCTAATTTCATATTCATCAGAGATGATGAGCACATTTTGTATCTATTTTGATTTTTCCATTGGGAAATCAATTTCATTTTTCCATGTCACTAGATTGTGAACACTAAGCTTAATCTATTGAATAATTACTTCTTTTTTCTCATGAGTATCCCAATAGGTCATCTGTCCAAGTGGTTTGTGATAATTGAGAAGGACGTAATAGTTTACTACATTTTTCCCAGTTGCTATGCATATTTTGGCTTTTATTTTTTGTGATTCATTATGTGTAAACATTCTAACATGTTTTTTTTCTCCTAATAGAGGGATTCCACTTTGCATTTATGTGTTCTATATTTGGATTCAACAATGTAGGGGTTCCATCATAGATTTTTGTCATTCTTCATCCTAAAAGAAATGAAATGTGCTTGCCATCTTGTGTTCCAGAGAATCTTCTATTTCAAACAGAAAATTGCAGTAGGTTTTCATATAGGGCCTTATTGTTTTTGTATATGCCCAAATGCATGACCTAGTTTATGATCACCTATTTGCAGGGATCTTTAGAGATTTAGGCATGTTTGGTGGAGGTAATCAAGAAAGTTGACATAGTTATCCCGTTATCCTAGCTATAAAGGGACCATGGAAGATGGATCAGTTGAATATTATTAAGGCCATTAAAGAGGTTGGAACCATCAAGGTATATAGCATAAGGTATATATATTAGAAGTAGATGGGAATTCCAAATTTTTTTCATAATCATTAGTGATGAAGTTTATAGATGTTTTTGCCATTTGAGTTCAGGGATTATGTTGATTAAACCCATGTGATGGAGCCCGTAAAGACCATTTTTTTTTTTTTTTTTTTTTTTTTTTTTTTTTTTTTTTTTTTTTTTTTTTTTTTTTTCAAGTAAGAGTAGGACCTTCTATTAAGCTAGCTAATATTACATAATTTACATGAAACCACACCCGCTCTGTGAGAGTTCAATAGGCAATAGGGCAAGCAGAAACCGAACCATGCACCCAAAACCATGAGAAGACTAAACAAGAAAAACCGGGGAGATACAAGCAAAAAATTAGGGAAAAAAGCAAGCAATAGACCATGTTGTAGTACTGACGTGCACCAAATGAAACCTTGAACTCCTTGGAAGACGAGTCCACAGAACCAAGGCCCATAGAAAGCCACAAATGACCCGCCAAGGGTCCACAAGAAATCCCATAGCAAACCACACTTAAAACTTTCTTACGGACTCGACGAAAACTTTAAGCATAACACTCTAAACTTTTTCGGGTCCGAAAACCAAACCAACTTACTAACTACTGCCAGTGACTCCTATGTCTTAAAACACCATTCTCCCAAGAGAATGAAAGACATAATCTCATAAAGATGGAATGCCTCCCATCCTCCTCACCATCTAATAAATAGAGCAAACATTGGATGGGAACCACATGCACACACTCCATGTGTCTACATGCGACTTTGATTTTTAGCTTTCTTGTTTTATTTATTTACTTTTCTTTTGATTTTTAGCTTTCTTGTTTTATTTTCTTCTTTTTGATAGCTTTATTGATTTTTTTATTGTTTTCTTTGTTTTATTTCTATTTATTCTTATTTAGAGCTTTAGTATGGTTATTACTATTTTTATTTTTGTTATTTTTATTTATTTTCTTATATCATTTATTATTTAACATTTATTATTTTATATTATTTATTATTAGTGATTTCTTATTTAAATTATTATTATTATTTTGTATTATTTATTATTTTTATTATTATTTATTATTTATTATTTACTTCATGTTTCCAACACCCTCTGTTGAACTAGTATAACCAGCAGGCATCGAAAGTCCCCAACACCCTGGGAAATCTCAAGGAATATCTGTCCTTTTCCCACTTTCGGCACCAGGCATAAGCCTGACCCAGTCTGTATCCTAGTCCAAGGCTGGCCCCAGGGCTCACGCCTGACTCAGAGCTCATCTGCCCCAAGGCAGGCATCCGGTCTTGTACTCAATGACCCTGGGCATCTTGCAAGGCTGGCCCACTCCCTCCACAACTACTAAGACACACAGCCCTAGGCATCGAAGTCCTTTACGTCCCTTCTAGACTTCGGCATCCCAATCCAATAACAGGCACCTAGCCTAGAACATCAGGCACTTGGCCTCCTCAAGATGGTCCCATAGCTCTTCTAGATCTATCCATCAAGAGCTATACACAAGATAAAGGAACCACTGGCATATGTATTGTTGATTGAGTTTTGTCCCCAGCCCATATGGTGTTACTTATTCTCCCTCGTGCGTATGGGATCACATGAGATCATCAAATAAACCAGCCCTCTTGGCCCATTTGTGGAGTCCTGTGAATCATCACATCTCAACATGCATCAAATGCATTAACCATCCCATCATAGTATCATAGGAAATAATTCACATGCCAACTCTTGCATGTCATCATGAGAATGTTCATCTTTGTTAAGCGCAACATTATGAATAATAAAGAATTGCATGCTCATGCATGTCATAGATTTGTGCGGAACTAACACATGCTTCAGTTATACCATCAACATAATTATATCAAGACATATCATGAGTTCACATAAATGAACCACATGTCAATAATCCTCATATTATAACATCATAATTCCTATGCCACGTTATGCATATCATATCCATCATGAGTATTGAACATTAAATACCTATCATCACGTAGTAAATGAATATGTTAATATACCTTGACATAACGTCATAATACCTATGCATATCGCTACTATCGTATGGATACCTTATCACAATAAGAACCATATGTACATCATTATCTTCCTACCATGATAGCATGAAACATCGTCAATATGTTTTCATCAAGTCGTTAATTACTTTTCAATAATCAGTTCGACTTCTTTCTACTAGGTAGTTGATCATTTACACCAACGATATAATCATCTAAGTACATCGTTAAATTTCACATGAGCCTCATCATCTCGAGTCTTAATCTCTCGTCATATATTCTTCCTTCCCCGAGGAAATTTTGGTGAAATTCATTGTTTAAGATATTACTACTGATACTATCATTATTTAAATCATCTATCTCAAAATTAAAATCCCTTGATTTTACATCCATTTACCCTTTGGCTTACTGATTCCAATACCACTATATGCAATTTCATATAAACATTTTTTCATCATGATTTAATTTTATATCATGCTTAATTTACTTGCATGAGGATTTGTTTATCCATGTTGACTTATTTAACAATCAGCACTTCATCCACAAAAATATTTTCTTATCTCGTCGAGTTTGTAAAGTTCATATCTCAATACCACTTGATTGCTTTATCATAAATTCAGTTTCATCAAGTTGGGCAAAAGACTCTTTCTTATTAAATAGTATCATTATTTTATATTTTGAAACAGTTGGAAACACTGCTACCATCATTGTCCATGACAAACTTAAATGTGAGGTGTTATGTGGAACAACCTCTTTTAATGTTATGGGAAGTCCTACTCGTGAAATAATGAGTCAAGTACAATCTCTATTAATTGACTTTCACTTCTTTTTTCACTATGTACACAATCCTTCTCAAGGTATCCGTATAAAATCCCTGGCAACATTCCTTCCTATATCTTCCTCGTTTATTATCATTTGATGCAACTTCACACCTTCACATTTTTAAAATATGTAGATCATCATTATGACCATTACCAATCATGTTTCTAGCTCTACTCATCAATACCTTTAAAAGAATTTTCTTCTTGATAGAACATCCCTTCATTTCCTCCTACCCGATATTCATAGATATATTTTTCTTTTTCTACCTGTCTTGATTTCCTACTATTCCATGTCTACTGGCTTCAAAAATGGAAGTTTCTTCACTTCATTAAATTGACTTGAATTTCTCACCTCCAATCATTATGCTTTCTTCTCCTCCTATCCTATAGCATTGATATACCTTGGAAATGTTGTTACTATTTCCAACTTGGATAATATCTGATAAATCAATTCATTAAGATAGCTACCAAGTGTAATCCGCTTATCTTTTTCTGTTTTAAGACATCAACATAATGAAATCTCCTGATCATATGTCTTGTTATCCATAATTCATTCATATAGTTAGTCACCTATGAAAAACATTACAATGTGGCTCTCCCATTGTTATAGATGTTGTTATGCACACAACTTATCTTCTCCAATCATTCTATTTATCATACCTTACAGGTTCCTTAAAATAACCTTCATTATTACTATGATTTTTCAATTTCATTACTTGATTGCCAATATTTTCTTCTTTATGTGCATCATCCTTAGATAGACCTTAGATTGATACCTTTAGAATACCAAGTCATGATTATACCAAACTCTTCCATTATGTTCTAAAATAGGTTGTTTCTTCTTACTGATTTCTTACCCCTGTTGTGATACTTCTTCTCTACCACCTTAAACATCTGATCCAAGTCAGCCATAATCACATGAACTATCATTAGCAAGTTTCTCCTTTCCATTTCGTTTTAGATATCTTTATCCACTATATGCAATTAAACTTGAATCACGAAACCTCATGTAACATTATATTCAACATCTAAACTGAAATCCAAGTCTGCACGATTTGCCATTGAGAATATAGTAGTAAATGAGTAGATACATGTAATCTGAATGGTAATGGCAATGAAAAATTAAATTTATTAGAAGGTCATATTGAGAGAGTTGTGCTCTTGCAATAATAGACCAGAGAAATGCCAAGCAACTGCTATTGCTAAAGGACAATGAGAACAACAATCCAACCCAAATAATTAGTGAATAATATGATCAACATTCAAGGAATGTTATCTCTGTGTTTTTAGATCAGATTGAACAATAAAATAATGAACAGATGCTAGTGTCAACAATAATCATCTAAAGGTAATAAGATATCAGAGTTTATCCATTGTGAATTGGAACAGATTTCACTATTTTAGAGCACTTTAATTGGCGAAAAATTTCAACTTCAATTATCCAAATACTTAAAGTGCTATGTAAACTATGTTTTAAAATGAATCGGTGGTGAGTAGTTACACCAGCGTCAAAGATTTGTTACAAAAACATGCAAGAATACCATTTCACTAGTGCAATCTTTTAGAGAATTATACATCGTCAATTATGGGTAGATTATCACCATCCAAGATTACAAGATTATATACTTTTCCAATGAATCAATGAGTCAGAATAAAACTATATCTTTAATTATGTGACTCATTTAGGTTTTCGCTTTGTTATATGGTTGTGATGGAGAGAGCTATGCAAGCACAAACAACTCAAGAAAATGAGATAGTGGTTTTACCATGTAATGAGAGCAGAGAACCATAGAGGAAAGGATCGGTATCCATACCAAACTTTAACTTAAAACTAGTTTAACAAGTATATCAATCTACCAAAGCCAGATCAGTTATCAAAATGTGATTAAAAAAGAAATTGATGAACTATAAAAGAAAAGAAGGTTGATCTAGAGACCTTGTAAGAAAAATAAAACACTATTGTAACTCAAGATTCATCATAAAATAAGAACCAATGTACTCAATAATAATTATTATCAAAGTCTAATAAGGTTAATAAGTTATCCTTATTATCAGAGTTATGAGTTTAATAAGATATGTTTTTATCATAAATTATCAACAATCACAATAATTAACCATAATTAAACCATAAATTATCAACAATTACAAATTTTTGTAGTATAAACCATGGAAACATGAATTAGAAGGTACTAATGATGTCAGAATAAAACTTAGAGAATTGTCTCAATGTTGGTGGCATTAATGTGTTAAGAAGGGACTTTGATCTTCGAAAGAAAATTGATTCATCATTATATGTCACACCAATATTAATTTTACAGATTCATGATTTTTAAGTTCGAAATTTTGTGTTGTAGAATGAAATATTTAAGTATTTGTTTAAGCAATCATAACTTATGTTAGAAGAACTAAATGGATTGTTTTAAACAGAATAAATCGTTTAAACAAATTTATTGAATGTATCTCGAGATTTTATGGCTATTAAATGATTTAAGAAATCAACAACCAAGAAATATTCCACACCATAAAGAAGAGACACCGCCATTCGACCCAGAACTGGATCGGATGACTGGGAAGGTTATTTCTCCCCAACACAAAATAAAATCATTTTATTAATTATATGGCCTACCTGCAAGCGCACTCGCGAAGGCAACACCATATCAAACCCTTAACAAAGCTTTACTAGCTACTGGGTTTACATTCATTAATTACAATATAAGGATTGAAACAAAACCAGGAACTCTTGAACAAACGTATTGGTGCGCTTGGGCTAGATACATTTTGGTCCACACTTAGACAACCGTAGGGACATAATTCTTTTCTCGAATGTTATGACATATTTTTGTATAGCCAGGAATGGAAATTTTTCTATAATCCTCACTTCAGACAGTTTTTGAAGCATCTTCAGCCCTAAATGATGTTGTCACATTGAGGAGAGGGATGTTGAATAATTTTGAGATCAGATTGAAGATTGAAGAGGGTCTCATGGGGTTCGAAGCATGTGATAGCTTCAATATTCCCCAAGCCAAGAATCGAAACCTGTGGCCAAGAATCGAGGACTGGTGTGCTTCTAAAAATGCGGTACAATATGGGGTGGACTTCATCAACATCTGTAGACTGTCGTAAAATACCTTCTACTTTAACTCCATATTGTTCAATGGAGCAAAGGGCATTTTCTGCAGATCCTTCAATTGTATCAATTGAATGATTTCGAACAGCATAACTCCAACTAGTGGAGAGAAACTTCACAACTCCAACTGAGAAACAATATCAGGAAATCGGGTATAACAAAAGAAAAGCCAAAAAAATTGATTGCCCTTGTCAAGAAATGGCATGGGGCATTTTACAAGAAGAAATCTTGAACTCTTCCCTGCTTTCTTAGTTTCTTGTCTTTGCTTCTATTTTTGTTCTTCTGTATGGATTTTTTAGTCAAGCAAATATTTTGAAAGGTACATATCATTAAATGATCTCCAGCTAGAAAAATCCTAAACTGGAGCATCCCAGTATTTTTGTGATATGAAATTGTAGTTTTAAATTTTTGAAACTATATTCTAATTTCCAGTGCAAACATTTTCCTAAAAACTCACCAAAATTTTGAAAAAAATAAAAATAAAATCCTTCATTCCCAAGCTTGATTGGGGAGTTCCTGTTTGAAAAAAAAATGCTAGACTTATTACCTTGAGGATTAAGAAAATCTGAAGTCACAGCTACAAATGGCACACATAATGAACCACATATATTACCAACTCTTTGCTTGAGAAATGCAATCTATTCATCTAACTATTTACATGACAAAAAAGTTTTCAACAAAAGTTTCACTTACCCATGAAATTACTCTCTCCCAACATAGTTATGCAGATTCTCAGAATTAAGTGATTTGATAAGAAATAATAAAAGGTCATCTTCAAACAAGGTTAATCATCCCATAGGATGTCAATATACGTTATTTGTCTTGATAATGTGTATAAGGCATCCTGACATCTTATTCAGACCCTACAAAAGCACCAAGTTCCACAACGAATCTGTTACACAGATGTGTGCTAATTCAAGTACCATGAGGTTAGTTCATGTTCTAATTTGCTTCGTCCAAATTCATGTACTAAATTGTATACTGATGTATCTCTGGGGCAACTGTTTCCTGAGACGCAACACGCATGCCTGAATATATCATTATGTCCCATAACAAGGGTTGCATTGGGTGCGTGAGCCAAAGCATGCTCTAGAAACGCCTTCCAATCAAACAAGTCTTCAAAATTTTCTACCTTAAGTGTAAAACTGGTAGACTGATTGCGGGTTTGGATGGGGAAAGTGCATGTCAATCACCAAAATTAAATAAACAAACCAAGAAAAAATATTATGGACAAAAATGATCGCAGAAACAAATTATCTTTCAGAACCACAATATAAATAAATTTATGATAAACGAGCTTTATTTGATGCCTATCATAAAAACACACACCACTCAGTTTATGTTGTGGCAGAGCCTGCAAATAATTGTAAAAAATGGCTAATGAATTAATGAAAACAAATCAAAATTTCGGAAATCTAGAAACCCTGATTCCAAAGTTTAGTTGCCATGGAAATTACTCGTAGGAAAGTAAGCATCCTGTAACTTTCAAAAAAAAGTCAAGTCAAATATCCTAAAAAAAAATTTAGATGCCCATAGGCCCTAAGGGTTGAACCCTGCTCTGATACCACTTGTTGGAGTCACGATTGTCATTACACCAAAACCTGCAGGTGTTAGTAAACAGACACATCGCTAGATTTAAGCACATGCCACGAAACACACGGGAGCATTGGGTCAACACAGCCATTAACAGGGAGCACACCAATCTCCCCCCAATGTGAGCTCGGTGTGTTTCGAACTCGAGACCTCTGGCTCTGATACCATATGTAATAGTCCAAAAATAAATATCTAATTAACTTTACTAATTAACATTAAATTTAAATCAGAGTGGCACTTACCTAGCCAAATAAACATGTAATTAATAAACTAAATTCAACTATGAATAGTGCTTACCTATGGTAGAAGTAGGCTTACCGCAACAAGGTTTTGGGGATGACTCTCCACCCAACCGTAGGCTCAATTATGCAAGGATTTGCTACAATTGGCCACCCCTGAGCCCTCAATCAACGTACTACTGCCAATGACTCCTATGTCTTAAAACACCATTCTACCAAGAGAATGAAAGATATAATCTCGGAAAGATGGAATGCCTCCCATCCTCCTCACCATCTAATAAATAGAGCAAACATTGGATGGGAACCACATGCACACA